>WYDI02012268.1:0-73400 GCA_009867235.2 Psittacus erithacus
ATGTTCTTGCTCAGTCTAAACATTCTAAGCAGTAGCTACAAACATTGGTGTTATCACCGCTGTTCCCAGACCAAAAAAAATCAAAAACACAGCACTGCACCAGCTACTAAGAAGGAGAAAAATGACTGCTGCTGCTGAACCCAGGACAGACAGAAAGCTCCAAATCTAGTGTTTGTATGCTTACTGACTTCAAAAGAGGAGCCAAGCATGTTTAGCTTTAATTTTACTTCTTTCTTTAAATATGGCTAAAGAGTAAAGGCTGTCAGACTGCATAGTGTAACTTGAAGCTAATGTACAGTCAGATCTGCATAGCTCCGGGGTACAGATACCTAGGTTTTGCCTTTCTTCCCTGGACCTACTTTCTTTCAATCCTTTTTTATCTGTATCTCTAACTTACATGGCTTATTGTGTGCTTAAGCTGTGAAAAATGGTTTAAATCATTCCTGCATGGGCAATACTGTATTCCTTTAAAGTAGATCATTATTCTATATGGAATAAATAGTGTTATCCAGTTGATATGCTTTAAGGCTAATGAACCAAAGTCTACCATCTAAGAAGCCAAATAACAAGATATGTTTCTCCACTGGTTTCTTCAGATATATTAATTAATGAAAACCAGGATTCCTCTCAGAGGGAAATGCACTTCTGCAGTTCCTACCTGATTTCAGGAGTGTTCTTTGCTCTTACTCTTAGATGTTGATGTGTGTAGGAGATCAAGTCTCCCAGTGGTCTGGGTAACAGGGTGCTTGTACATGCTCTGGGTGGGGGTGTGTGTGTGGAAGGCAGCCCCTCAAAGCTGTGATGGCTGTGATGGGGAGCAGGCTCCAGCCCACGGGCAGAGGCAGACAAGAGTCCAGCACTCCTGAACTCCCCTGGCTCCATCCTTCCTGGCTATGTGTACTGAAGATTTCTTTGCTGTGTACTTGTTATGGCAGCACTCAAAGCCTTTCAGGCATGGGGCCACAGTGTTTGTCTGCCAGGGAAAGCTAAGTGTTGCCTCATCAATGTGGATGGAGGTCTGGGAAGGAAAGGAGGACAGGAGGTGGAAAGCAGAGCAGGGTGCTCCTGGGCATGTCCCCATGGTTGTGAGAGGGTGGTGGACCCCCCCGCACAAGGCATTCGTCATGCAGTGCAAAGCTTTGCACCTCTTAATCTGTGAACCTGATTGCTTCTGTTCTGTGCCGATATCGTGGTTTAGCGTTCTGCCAAATCAAAACATGAGGTGCTCATAAACCTGGTTTAGCAATCATGAGATTAAGTGAAAAGATAGGAAGTAACTTTATTCTGCTTTTTGACACCTTTGGGTATATTAGCTGCAAGCTAAACCTTCCTTGCAGCTGTCAGCTGGACTGCTGCCTCTACAGAATAAAAGTAGTTCTCAGACTTGGGCTTTAAGTAGATCAAGGCTGTGGATGCAACTGTACCCAATGATGTGGTGTCACTTATTTGGCGAAGGAGCAAAAACTCGTCTGTGGTTTAAGAGAATGGAGAATGCTTACAAGTGTGTGCTGTGCATGCGCTCCCCAGAATAAATGGCTGCCAGAATATTGCACCGAGGGAAGGAATTTGTAGCATCTTCTTTGTGTGTTTTCCCAGTCTGAGGAGCTTTCTGACCCAAGTTTCTGCTGCATCCTTGAAGATCACCTCAATTCCATGGGGTCTTCTAACCTGGGGCACACTGGAAGAGAAACACCTGAAATATTCTTTGGTGTTGGCATTGCCCTGTAGCATTCTGCTTTGTGTTGTGAGTTATTCCCTTTGGAGTCCAAGTACTGAGAGTTATTACATCTTTAAAGGCCTGCAGAGTTTGAGGAAAAGTAATTGGTTTGTTGCTCCAAACCTCTTGGTGAAATTATGTGAGAAAAAAGCTTTTCAACTTAATTTTCTATCTATATTTGGAGCCACTGGCATGAATTCAGCCTGTAACATATACCCACAAGCTCTGCAAGTGCATGCAGCTGGGTATTGCTACAGCAGAGCTAGATGGGGCAGCCAATAGGACTCTTTGCTAGATGCGAGACTTTTCCACTCTGCAGAATGGCTGTTTTATACAGTATATGGCAAGTCTGTTTTTCATCTTTACTGGTAAGGTGATCAATTACAGTTTTGTGTTAAAATAAAAGCTTATTAATGGTGTATGTTAACTATGCATAGTGCTTTCCAAGAAAAAAAGGAAGCAAATCCCAAATCATATCTTAATCTCTTGATCTGATTTCCTTGTTTATTAAGCTGCAAAAAATCTACTTTTTTATCCTACAAAACTTCCAGGTTCATCAGCTGTAGTTTTGAGACCCATGGAGATGTCTTAGTCTTTCATCTACTTCTAAGGTTAAATGTGCTGTTTCAGTAGGTGAAATCCTAAGGCCAAGGTAAGTAAGGCCAGGGGTTTCTTTCTGATGGTTTTGCACAGGCTGTCTGTTGCAATCACATGCTACCATTCTCCAAAGTCTTCTGGCTCATGCACCAAGCAAAGTAGGTGCTCTGCAGTGACAGGACAGATGGGTGCCTGTCGCTGTGGAGTAGCTTTTCTGATGAGTCATTGTAGAGGACTTCTTGGGGACAAACTTGCATGACAACAAAATATATAGTAACTGGTAGGTGAATTGGCTGTGTAATGTCCTTATTCTCAAAGTTTCATCACTCCTATATGAAGCATTAAAGTATGATGGTGAAAAACATCTTTAATGATGTCAGTCTAATTTCCTTTATCCTGTCACTGAGACAGGTGGACTTTGATCTCTTACCTTGCCTTTGCAGTCATAAGACCTGGCTTGTTCTTTTTGTGGCTTTTAATGGGCATCTTTTTTCTTCCGTGGTTGGCAGGAGGAAAACCATGATGAGTGCCTCAGTCCTGACTTGTCCATAAGCATCATCTGGGAACACGGGAGGACAACTGGACCATCAAATGCTTGTAAAACTTGCTGCTTAGTTAAAACCTCTGCTTTAGAACCAGTTCAGATAGTTCAGAACTGCAGGGGATGTGTAAAGCAGATTTAGCTTTCAGGTGAAAAGTTTTTCAGGTGAAAGCTAAATCTGCTTTAAACATCCCCTGTAGTTCTGAACTATCACTTATCTTGTCTAAGTGCTTTCCCAACTGCTTAAGCCCTTTCCTTCTTATGTTTCCCTTCTTCCCAGCATGAACTTCATGGAATGGTTTTATCTGATCTATGGCACAGATTAATTTTTCCAAGTTTCTGTGCTAAATGACTTGTCAACTCTGATCTCTGAATAACTTGCTTGAAAAGGTGGAATTGTATAGATTTCCCAAACTTATCACTCTTCCTGGAATCTAACATTGAAATAATTTACTTAATGACTTAAGCCAGTGAATTATGCCTGCTAAAATCTCTGCTTACAATACCAGGTAGTGCAGGTCAAGCAAATCCAGGTTAAATATGCCCCTTGTTCTGACAGGACCTCTCTGGACCTTCACTAAACTACCATCAAAAGGAAGCTTATTCATTTGGGGTCCAAACCAACCTGTTTTTCCAATGAGTGCTATTGATTGAAGCTGGAGCAGGACTGAGCCCTACAGCTGCAGAACTGATCTTTGCATTTGATGATATTGACAAAAATTCTGACTAAGTCAAAGACAGTGTAGGTGCTTTGGTAAAACACAAATGGCCTAATTCCAGACACCTTCTGGGATTCATTAGATCTGGGCAGATGATTCCTCAAGAAATGGTGATTTCAAGTTATCCTTCAATGTTGTTCAGCTATTGACTCTAATGACTTTTTTTTTTTTTTGTTTTCAAAGTGACAAATATGTAAGGGGCCAGACCTCTTGCCACTTAAGAAATCACTGATTCATTAGTCAGATATTGGAACTAGAAGTAACATGCAACTTTCTGCTTCTGACTTCCATTAAATATGACCAAATTGTATTAGATCATCATCTACAATTAGGCCAATTTTTCCTAATCTTTGTTGAAATGGGTTCAGTCTGGTTTACAAATGAATATTGTTCATGTTTCTTTTTGTTCCATAGGCTGCAAGCTTTCCACTGTGCAGCAGTACATGAACCAATTCAATAGTAACCTAATGTATTGCACATGCTTCATATTTAGGTAGTTTTAGCCTTAAATGATAGTCTCCAGGCTTTCTGTTTTTCCCTATGCATAGCATGTGTGTGGTGTAAATGTTTTGATGTGGTAATGCATTCATTAGAACTTTCTGATGCCCTTGTGAACCTCTGCAGGAAGGTCCTTAGGACCTGAGGACTGCTTAATGCACTTGTGTTTAGACTAATTATTAGTCTTCAGCAGAAGCTCCCCAGTAACTGCAGCTTTTGTTACACCAGGGCAACTGAGTAAGCCCCTAACACATATATTATCAGCTAACAAAACTGTATTATACTAATACTGTAGCATTTTTTTCCTGTGGTAGATATTCTTTCTCATACCTAAATATGCTCATATAGGACACATGTCAGGTCACTCTAAATGCTGAATCCTTCCAACAGTGACACAGATCTCTTCTGATACCACTCTTCAGTCAGTCTTAATTACTACTCAGTGTCTAATTTCAAGGTCTCTTTAGGTGTTGGTATTAGCTAATATTCAGTAAGTAAGGCAAAAGATAAGGCTGTCAGATTCATTTGCCTTTCAAGTTAGTATCTCTCTTTTCCCAGCAGAACACAGTAGGGCTAAAACCTTCTTGTTTAGCTTGGGGCAAAAAAACACCCCGCAAAAGCTGAGAAATAATCTAATTTTTTCAATGAAAGTCAGTGCCAGTCAAAGAAGCTCTTGCATACTTACAGTTCGGGTACAACAAAAATGTACGAATGTTGGTAACCCCAGTTTATTGTCTATGAGATTATGAAAAAAAGCCAAATGAAGGGGGGATATGCACAAAGTGTTTGAAATAATGTAGGAACAGCACATGCTGTTTCATTTAATGTTCTGGAGTGACTGAAAATGAAATTTTTGTTGTTTTCATTGGATGAATTTCATAGTTTTTAACACATTAATATTTATGCTTCTCAATTGTCTATATTATAAATCACCTGTCAGAAATCAGTGTAGGTCACTTTTTAGTTTAGATATTTAAAATGTAAGTAGCCTGAAAGTAGCTCAATATCAGTGCTACATGCATCTTCATCAAAAGACAGAAAGAAGGTGCTCAAGCACTGGATCTCCAATTCGTCCCAGGAAAGAGTTAACACAAAGAGATAAAATCAGATATGTGTAGCCTCCAGACGTCCATTAAAGTGCAGAATGCTGTTTTCTATCACAGATTATATGCCAGATGTTCAAACTATCTCTAATCATTGCAGATGTAATGGAGTAGAATGTTGCAGTTTGTGAGTTTACTGGCATTAATTCTGTATACTGCACAAGGGAAAAGATTTTAAATATATAATTATATCTCATTAATACTCAGGTTTTATTTCCTTTCAATGGAACAGGACTTATTAAAGCAACCATTTACCGCATGTTTTCTTTTAGTGTTTGGCCCCAGCATAATCCTGTGTGCATTGTACTTGTAAATATGTACTAACCTGAATATATAGAAACATACACTACTGTATATAATTCCGCTGATACAAACCCCCACTTTTTATGTGCTTGAGAGGTTTTTATATTGTAAATTGGCAAGGAAAAAGATCTTACTTATACAGTACTGTTCTAACCACATGCTATCTTATTTCTTATGGAGAAGTGTGTAAAAAAATGTACCTTTTAATATTTATTGTTATGCTAGAAGAAAATTGTGTGGGCATGTGAAACATGTTAGGCTACTTTCTTGCCCTCTGACTGCTAATCTTGTCCCAATATCAAAGGCAGAGGAGTGGTAAGGGTGACTCCCTGAGGATAATTTGCTTGTATTACTCAGTATACCAATGCAGGTGTGGGTCCTGCCCTGCCTCCTCCCTTTCCTCTACACACCGTGTGAAGGGATGCTCCTGCTTTTTTGCACTTCCTTTCTTCTGTCCTCCTTTGTTGTATTCTTTGGGGTTCAGCTCCCAACAAATGGTGTCCACAGAGCACAGCATTTCCTTTGTCCTCCATCCTCTGCTGAGGCTTCCTATCCAACTCAGAGTTCAGCAACCTCTCAGAGAGTCTCTTTACCCTTTATCTATTGAACTGAAATCACTGCAAAAGCGTTAATTGTTCTCAATGGACCATGGACTTTGTTGTCCTCTGAAAGACTGTAACAAAGCTGTAAGGAGGAACTTTGTGGGGAAGTTCCTACATCTTTCATATACAGATTTCCCCAGGAGCTGTCCCTCATTCAGATGAAAATTTATCTTCCAGCTTTAACACATAGCCTCAACCTATGTAAAACATACCCCCTTTACCAAGTGTATAATTCTTTCTGGGAGCTGTTTCTGCTCTGTCATCATACCCAGCAGCTCCACAAACGCTGACTTTCCTTTCTTAGTTCCACACAGAGAGAGCAGTATTAGTCATAATGGGGTTTTCTTGCAGGATGCCAGGAAGCCAGTGAAACTAAAAGCAGGTTTTCCAGGTCCCTGCTGAGGTCTGGTGTGTAGGTTGGATCAGGCAACTAATCCTGTGTTTTAAGGCTTTTAAGGTAGACAGAACTGGGACAACACAGGATTTTGGTTAAGAACTGCAAGGAAAAGCAAAGGTACTTACAGCGTACATATAGTCGTGCGAGGTACCACAGTCTGAGAAAGCCAATAGAAACAAACTTATGAATAACTTCCTTTCTCCCACAACTTATTCATCTAATTACTTTGCCTTTTCAAATATCAAATAGCAATAGGAATTTGTCAGCTACTTCCTTGAGAAGTAAGCAACTGTCATAAAGTGTACTTCAGGCTCTGAAGTGGGCTGAGCGCTGCAAGGGTGCAGAGGTTTGCTTTGGAAGAGCTTGCTGCTGGATGGTGACCTCTGTGCAAGTACACACTGATCGCTTTCACTTTGAAAGGAATATCTTCCCAAAACATGTAGTATCAAGCAAGGAGTACTGGGTGAAGTTCAGATTTATTTAGAGAAACACCTGTGTGTGCAGGCAGTGCTATTTTGCTGCAAATTTGGTATTTTAACATGATTTGTATATGATGTGCTTGATTATAAAGAAAAAACTGGTGATTTGTTCATCATAGCTGCATATAGGTACTCCTTTTAAACATAAGTGAGTGTCCAGCTGCACACAAACTGAAAAGAGTTTGGGAAGACACTGGGCTTTCCCCAGACATGCTTCATATTGAAAGAGTTTCTTTTCAAGCGCTTGGTAATTTAGATTATATTAAGTATGTAGATATAAAAAGGACATGGAACTGTTGGAACAAGTCCAGAGGAGGGCCACGAGGATGATCAGGGGACTGGAGCAGCTCCTGCATAAAGATAGGCTGAGAAAGGTGGGGCTGTTCAGCCTGGAGGAAAGAAGGCTGAGTGGAGACCTCGTAGCAGCCTTCCAGTATCTGAAGGGGGGCTATAGGGATGCTGAGGAGGGACTCTTCATTAGGGGCTGTAGTGATAGGACAAGGGGTAATGGGTTAAAACTTAAAGAGGGGAAGTTTTGATTGGATATAAGGAAGAAGTTCTTTACTGTAAGGGTGGTGAGGCACTGGCCCAGGGAAGCTGTGAACGCTCCATCCCTGGCGGTGTTCAAGGCCAGGTTGGACAGAGCCTTGGATGGCATGGTTTAGTATGAGGTGTCCCTGCCCACGGCAGGGGCATTGGAACTTGATGATCTTAAGGTCCTTTCTAACCCTAACTATTCTATGATTCTATGGATCATATATAAGAAATGCAAGTACACTGGCATCAGTATAAAATGAAGATTTTCTTGAAGATTTTTTATATCCAGATTTAATTTTGTATCTTTTGAGATGTGTTAGTGTAATGCTTTCATTATTAAGGCCTCTTTTTATGTGATATGTATGTGCATCTCATTATATGCTGTAGCTAATAAAGTAATTAGCAGATGAAATGCCATCATATCCTATCCACTGAATTCAATAAGGAGCTAAATAGTTAAAAGGTAGAATATGTGACAACTTGAGCTCTGTTCCATATGGTCCAGAGATGCAGAACATCAACTGAAATCTCTCTTTTTAGTGGTGCACAACAGAGATTAAGTCAACCAGGTAATTTGCTCCAAGAGTCAACAACACTCCTTGTCAAAAAAATAAGCCAATGGAAAGCACCAACACAAACCCAACCTGGCTAGCAATCTCAGGAGCAAGGAGGGCAGGGATGTTCTCATGGCAAAGACCTGCAATGTCTGATAAGAAGAGAGAATAATTTTAAAATCAGTGCAATATTTTTGAGAATACTGAAAATCATTCTTACTTTATTTAAAGGGATGTTTCATAGGTATCTATAAATAAAGGATTCTTTCCTTACATGCCAGCCTTTCAGAAACAAGGCAAAGATGCGAGACAGCAAAAAAAGGTCTGACCATATCAGCACACAGTATGATAGACTGCCCCTCCAAATGACACTTTCATTATCAGTAAATTTATGTCCCTATTTCAGTCTATAATAATGATGACCATTCACAGCAAAAGCATGGTGGCTGTTAATGGACAGGAGTGGGGATAAAAATTCATTAATTAATGTGGAATTGAAGCATTTCCTCCACACGCTTTGAGCAGCCAAGTATTTCACAGCAGATCTTGGCACCCGAGTGCAGGTATAATAATTATACACAATTTTCAGTGATTAAAAGGTTGTAAAGTAATTTTAGATACATCTCAAAATTATTTATCTTATAAATGAGGATAGAGTGAATACGAGCTGAATCATAAGTACCACTGTTCAGAGCTGAGCTGGAGAGCTTGCAGAGGGAGATTCCTGCTCTTCAGCAGTGATGTCTCAGCTGCACCTCCATGGTGGTTATCTGCTCATAATTTTCTGCCTTTTATCTTCTGAAAACGCAGATGACTCTGAATGCTATGATTTGCAAATATCTGTAACATCTTTTATGTAACAGTAATTTAGGCAATGATATTCTGGTTCTAATAGTATGCTACCAACTTTGATAACCAGCACATTAGCATCTGCTGTTGTGGTGCAGATGGCCATCCTACACATCACTTTTTCTTCTTTCCATCAGATTGCATTTTATTCTACTGTGGATTAATTTCCAGCTCCTGTTTCTTATCTTGTCATCTAAAACCAGAATCAGATGGGCAGCCCAGCTGCCTGCCACTCATGAGACCACTGCCTCCACCATAACTGCAGGCTGACCTGTCCAGAAAGCAAGTTTCCTCTTTACTGTGTCACCATGACTTAGGCAGTGAGATGCCAGTGTAGATGCCAAGCTGTAGTATAAATGCATATTTGGAATTAGTCCTAGGGGTTTTGTTGTGGAATTTTTATCTTTATTCTGGATGATGTGGGCTCCAAAATAATTTTTTAATCTTTAGAGATAGACAATGAAAATAGGTCTTTCACCATTCCTGGGCTCTGACTAAATTATTTCGGCATGGCACCAAAGGCTATGTTGGACATCAAAGGCATGATCATTTCATTTCAGTGTTAAAATTTAAGAAAAGGAAAGACTGAATGTATCCCAGTGGTAACCTGAAAGGAGGCGATAGTCAAAACTTATTCAGGAGTTGGAAATGTCCTGTCTGCATTTCATAGTCCTAAAGTTTCAGTAACAGACAGGATGTCCAACCTGCTTTCTCATGTATTTTTACTTAGCTTTCAGGTGGGAGGGGGAAACTAAATGATCCATTAATGAACTCAAGAAACAACGGACACTGTTAAGGGGGAAGGAGAAATACTTTAATTTGGGATCGACTGTAAAAATAGCCAGTTCTAAAACACAATTTCCAAAACAGGAATGTGCAAGACCCTTGTTTTTTAAATGCAAATGAACTTGTTACGGTCAGCTTTTCTACATGTGTCTGATAAAACCAGCTGGCCTTGCCCTTTTTAGGTTAAGCAGGATTATACAAATGAAATCCAGCAAAATATATGATATGGATCAAAATGTAACAAGACATGGGGCATGTTGGATTGCTTCTGCATCACATGTTTTCCAATGAGTGAAAATGGAATGTTTTTTGGAAGTTTCTTCTGGTTTGGCTATGCCAGTAGTAGTATGAAAGTGATGGGGGCCATAAAGCTGCTCTTCACTCTGTCAACTATTTATTGCATTTATTTAGAGCATTTATTTCGGTCACCTTAGTAGGGTCAGCTCACTTCTGAGCCAAGCCAGCTAGCAGCTGGATGTGTTAAAAATATACTATGAGGCTTAAGAGAAGGAAGAAAACCATTCTAAAAGGCACTGCATTCAGCTGAGGAGTAGTGTTTCTTCCCTAAAACCTGAACATCACGAGTAAAAAGGGGAGGTTGAATTCTGGGGTATTGTATTGATCTGTTCAACAACCCACATATCTTAATGTAAAGCTACAAAAAGGAACTTTAGCCAGACTCTGCGGAAAATTTCCTGATGTGAAGAGGTGCAGAGCTCCTGGCCAGAGCTCAAGGGAATGTTGTAAGGCTTAGATCTAATAGTTAATTTCCATAAAACACACATTTTAGTCTTTTTTTCCTATTATTTCTAGAAATTAGGGACTGAATGAAGATATTCAATGACAAATATCTGGTTATAACATTAGCTGTTCTTTTTAATGGGTATTTACCTTCCCATGTTTTTTTGGTTTGCCTTTTTTTTTTTTAAAAAAAAGTCTTCCAGACTGGGTTCTATTTGTAATAATGATGAAACCCATAAAAAGTGAGATGCAAGACTTACTTGCTTGAGCCTGGAAGATATCTGTTCCTCATTGCAAAGGTGCAACTTGAAAGGGCAACAGAGCTTCCCAAAATCATCTGTTCATATCAACAAAGTGAGTATTAGTGGAAAACAAAACAGTTCTTGCTGTGGTTGATTTCATTGCAGCATCCAGGTATTAAAAATGGCCACAGAAAATGAATACATCAGTCATTAAAATAAGTTTGGCTTTTCCTCTGTAGCACCCAAATACCACTGCTGCTGCACAGGCATAAGTCTATTATGTGGGGTCTGTTTGGACAGTTCATACCATGTAATGGAAACAGAGGCAAAACCATCCAACCTTATATATCCCCATTGCATAATCCAGTGCTGGTGAGGAAATGGGCTTGTTCCAGATAACACATTAGCGCACATCAGATAACCCTACTATCCAAGCTGTCTCTGCATCACTTGTCTGCACAGTGGGGTTGTGTCCTAGAAGTAAATTGGATCATTTCATTCCTGAGACTTAAGACTAGTAACTATACAAGAACTAAAGCATTTGAAATATGATGTAGGCATGTGTGTCAAAAATGGAGCTTTACAAGACTCCTTTTCAGCTGCTGTCCATTGGAAAGTGGGAATATTGCATGTTTGGCCATAAGAACATTGTCTAGAGAAATAGGAGGTGATGCTTTCAGATTGCTTCAGATAGCTGAGGGAACTGATCCAAGTATCCTGACCTATGCATGTGTGTTGTGAGGACAAAGCTATTGGATGGAAGGTGGTAATGAAGAGAGATTCCCAGAGCATTTTTGAGACATGTCTTTCCCCAGTGCTGGCCTTTCTGATGGTGAAGTGGATGCAGCAGAAAAGGCTTCTACTGGGCTGTGGGCAATGTGGGCTCACTGCCTGGTCTCCCAGTGGGATGGGAGTGTCCTTGGCATTGGCCTTAGAAATGCTGCACTTGCCACTATCCCAGTGTCTGCAAAGGACAAGTGGGGCATCAAACTCAAGGATGAGGATTCACTGTAGGGATACAGTACCTGAAAGTTATGTGTCTTTGTTCTGATCATCATGGGCCCCCATCCTTTTGAGCATCTTGAGTTCTGAGATGCGTTGATTAAGTGATCTGGGGAAAATGTAGGTACCTTTAATTGGACTGTCCATGCTGCCAAAAGGCATCTTAATGGCAGGGTTGGGAACTCAGTAATCCATAAGTAATGTGTAGAGATATCATAGTGCTGATGTGTAGAGATATCATAGTGCTGGAGGGGATAGTATAAAATAAATAGATTTGTTAAAAATCTACAGGATAAACATGTGTAGAACTGGTAAAATGTTCAGGTATCTTTTGGCTTGAGGAAAAGGACAGTCACCATCATGGTCAACAAAGCAGGTGGTGAAGCCAAGCTATCCATAGCTAAAAGCCTGAGCTGCTTCTGAAGCTACAGCTCTGTAGCTGGGAGCTGCAGTAGTTCATATCCTCTATGGACTGGCACAGAGGGAACTTCTAACAAATGCCTGCCAGTGATTTGAAGAACATCCCTCAGTCTCAGCATTGACTCTTCTCTCTTGGTTCCCTCACTTTGTTGTTGAAATATTATTTACATTATGAATAGAAAAGCTGAGGTAATAGATGGGAACTTTTGATAACAGAATGAACTCAGAAATACTCAGCTATCATCCTTTGTACTTTTTGGGTCCCTCATTTTGTGTCTTTATCACTCATTTGCAGGCTGACAATTATCTGAATAGCAAATTAACTTGTAATTACATGAAAACTTCCTTTTTCTGCTTTTATGCATTGATGTTACCAAACAGGGAGGGAGTGGAGTCAATTCAAAAGACGTTAGTAACAATCACAGTAAAATAGAGATGTGGTTTGGGCAGATGCTTCATTCATGTTGATGTTAATCAAATTCCAGATCACCCTGTCTCCAAATGTACACAGAAGTGCTCAGTTTGGTTTGCTTGTGCAGAATTAGGGGCAGTTATTTCAGCAGTTACAGGACCCAGTCGTGACTGGGAACCTTTGTTTCTGCAAGAAGCTCTGGCTGATGTTGTGTTTAGCCCAAACTTTGTAAAACACTGACATCCTTCAGCACTAAGAACTTAAAGGGATGCTGGGACTCTTAAAATCCTGTTTTCTCCCAGCTGTGTTTGCAGGTACCATCTGCAGTTGCCTTAGCTGAAGTACACATTGAGCTAAAACCATTGTTTCCCCCCTTTTTTTGGATTATTTACACGTAACAGTGTTCTGCTTATACACAGTCACTGCTTTTCCCTAGTTGTGTGTTGATCACATGACTGCTTAATTAAGCATGTGCTTAATTTTGTATAACTTACTTATTCAGGAAAGTTTTTCACTTGATTAAAATTAAGCATATGAATGTTGCATATGTGGGGTTCTAATTAGTTTTCTTGGCTGCTTGGGCTTTTTTTATAAACCATGAAGAGAGCAAATGGGCACAAAGGAGAACTGTAACTGTAAAGGCAGTCTGGGGCTTAGCAATGGCATCTGACATGGGTTTTACTTCACTGAGGGTAACAAATCAAGTCAACGCATTCTTTTAAACTGCTTAAAGATTTAAAAGCTTTGGGGCAGAATGAGGTAACTGCTTCAGACTTTGCTTTAAGGATTTAGAGCCTGATTCAAATCCTGGTGAAGTCAATGGAAATCATTTCATGGATTTCACTGGGCTTTGGATGAGGGCCTCATAGTAAACGAGACCTTTAGCTGCTTTAAGGAGTTAATGTCTTTAAAGCTGTTCTGGACTTGAAGTGGTTTAAGACCGTACAGTGTATTTTCAGGTATTGTGGTGTAATTCAGAGGATCAAACTCTTGCATTCAGTGTTCTCTTCTGTACTGGAAGTCCTTGCAGCAGCAAAGCCTTGATGACATCTGTCAGGGCAGTTCCAACTCATTCGTTGCTCTAGAGGTCTGTGTGCATCAAAGCTGCTCCCCTGAGGGTCTGAGCCCCCAATAAGCTGGGACAGAACAACACACAGGGCATGATTTTATGATACTTTCATGGCCTCTGCTTGGGCAGGTGGTGTGGGAGGATGTGCTGATGTATATGTGCTGTGTGAAGACATGTGCACACACAGCCTGCGGGAGAAGAAGCCTCAAAAGCCCTATTAACAAAAGCCCATTCAGTTTACTGGCCATCTTCACTGGCTGTGGTAAGTAGCTCCTCCTCTGGGGAAATCAGGGCTGAGGCTTTGGAGGCTGGACACTGTCACTGTTTTCTGCCATTGTCACCATTCCTTCCAGCTGCCCCCAGGTCTGAACATTGGTTTTTGACAGCAGGTCCTTGGCAGGGAGGCTGAGGCTCTGTTTCCTTTAGTACAGATGAGTACAGGCAAATTTCATCTTGCTGGGTCTCCCATCTCACCACTGAAATTTTACCATATTCTTCTTCTTATTTAATCTGATATCCTTTAAGTCTGCCTCTAGTCATAGATTTAATGACATTTTGTGTTCTCAGTGACCAGCACAGAATATAAGAGGAACTTTTTACAGCTTTTGATTACATGCTATTTCTCCCTGCCTGGGTAACTGTTGAGGAGTGAGTCAGAAAAATGTTCTGATTAACTAGATATGGGATTTTAGGATGCTTCAGTCTGGTAAAGTGTAGACTAGAATCCAGATTTCCCACTTACCTACCTAAAATACTCTGACCCTATACTGAGCCTCGCATTGCTATGTGAATGTTTGTTTATGCTGGAATTTGCTACAGGATGCCTCATTCGCTGGTGGTCAGGATTTTATTTTTAAATGGATCATTAACTTGTTATATGCTCAAGGAGTCTGTTGATACATCTTTGCACAGGGGTCCTTTCGTCCCATTCCTGTGCCTGCCTGGCATGACCCTGCTTAGGGACCTTATCGATTTCTTTCCATTCATGAGAAAATAATCATAAAAGGCAAGAGGGTAAAAAAAAACCAAAACAAAACCAACACCCAAACAAAACAGGGAAGTAGCAGCAGTGGAAGTAGAAACACATTATTTAGTCATGGTAATGAAGCAGATGCTTCAACTGCAACAGGAGAAGGTCCAGTAAGTGCTGCATCTTCTTTCATCCGCCTCTAACCAGAGCTGCTAGCAACATGCCATCTTTACTTCTCAGGATTTTGCTTCCAGTAGCATCTGCTGTGCCTCTTTCTCCTATGTGCTGCAACATATGTAGCTGCATCACAAGAAGCAGCCAAGTCATACGCTAAGGTAATTTCTATTAATGATTTGTACTTGCTTAGTGGATAAAATCCCTATCTGTAGGCCTGATTCATCACAGCTGCTTTGTGCTACTGGTGTGCTCAGAGGAAGCGCTGTGACGATAGGTGCATGATTCCTGGCTAGCCCAGGACTGACAGCAGAGCAGGAGGGCTTGAATTAAGGGAAATAACTTCAGTGAGGATAATAAGACGATCATGGCTTTACATTTGTTGTAAGAAATGATGACTGCTGGATTTCCATGTGAAATTTTTCTCTGTTTTCACTGGCTTTGTTGACAGAATTAATTACCAGAAATTTCCAGTGCAATTTCCAGAAGCACATGTTTGCGTATTTTAGATGAGGAAAAAGAAAAGGGTGGGAAGGGAGGAACTCACATCTGTGGGAGTATGGGCAAATTAAATCAAATCTCAGAACTATACTCTTGTATCCATCACACCTTTGCCTCTAGAGTAACCCAAACATTGGCTGTGCTGGAGCCTATGTTTTGTCATCTCTTGAACTGATGTATGAGAGTCTGAAGGCTGAAACATCAACATTCACTTCTGTGGCGGTAGAAACATGGGAGATTTTATCCAGTCTCTGTTTGAAGGATGAAAAATGTGAAAAGCAGCATTTGGCACCTTCTGGGAGTCCCATATTCATGCCCTTGGTTGCAGGGGCAGGTAGGGGCTCCCAGGGAGCTCCTAGGACCAGTCCCACCAAGACTACAGTGTTTGAGTTAATATGCAAATTCTAGGTAGTGCAAACACCAACACAGTCAATTACACACAGCAAAAACATACACAACAGCCAGGAAGCCATATGATAGATATCATGTTGTGACTATGTTGTGGGACTTTCATCTTTATTGGCAAACATTTCAGGCAGCAGTTCAGATTTACATAGAATCACATATGTGCTTAAGAAAGCATTTTATCTCCCCCTTCTTTTACTGAGCTGCAGTTACTAATACCCTGTTACCAGTAAGTAATTAAGAAATTTCAGTGTTCTTCAGATAATCACTCAAAATGTCAGTATCTTTTCCAAACCCCATCTAAATTTCTTGAAGTTGTGAAACAGGGATGAAATTTAAGGCAAAGTGGCAATTCTGCCTCTTGCTAAGCTGAAGATCTCTCTCTCTTTTTTATATCTTTTTAATTTTGCTATGCTGTTTTGTTGTTCTTGGCTCTTGCAAGAGCCCAAAGGAAAGTGGGCAAAAGGAAAGCTTATTGTATTGAGAGAAGTCATCCACAAAGAACCATTTTATTTGTAAAGGTATTAAAAGCAGCACGCTTAGTGTGTTGTGTTATAAAGAATTCTGGTTTGATTTTTGTCATGTAACAGGTTTGTTACTTAGATCACATTTCTCCAGCCTTTTTTACTAATAGTTTCTTAAAAGAATTATTTATCTGTAAACTTCCACATAATTCTTCTGAATTAGGATTTCTTAAAAGTACCAAAGGGGGTTTGTGGTTATTGAAAATCAGGCTCTGAATGGCAGCCTGAACCAGAATGAGTACTAATGAGTGGTAGTAATTTAAATTCACTGGAAAATAGAATAGTATATTCTAAAATATTGGTTGCGTTCTCTCTTCATGATATACCATGCATTCCTTATATCAGCCTATTTTTCATCGTTTTTCTTCATGGTTCAGTTTGGTCTTTTGAAATGAAAATATTCAGGAGCCCTCTACTCATTGAGATGCTCAGCGCCTAATGAACTTTGAGAAGGCCACCAATCCCACTGTTGTACAAGGATTTTATCAGAAAAGTTTCCCCAAATACTTCATATATCACTTAGAAAATTTCCATAAGATTCTTTCCAGTGAATGATATTTAAGTATTTTTACCGAGAGCAATCAAAGCATGTAGCACTTGAATTTGTTACATTAAATCTCCCTGATTGTGCAATAATAAAAGATGAATGAGGATTTATATTGTACGCAAATTGATTAATCTTTTCATAGCATTGTTCAATAAAAAACATGGGGAAGAATCACAGTGGTTATCTACTAGTACTGAAAGGCAACAGCAGAAGAGTTTGTATAACACCCATGTGCAGGCATGAGGTATACAGCAGTTTTTCATCTGATTTTAATACATGTGCAGTATCTCTAGTAGTTGCAAAAAATATTGAAGAATGGCAGTTGCAAGGCATGGGTTAGGACCTTCACTGCAGTGCTTCTGAAGCACATGCCCTGAGATGCCTTATTGCAGAGCCTTTGTAGCAGCAGCTGCTGGGGAAGGCTGAAGTGTCAGCTCCTGTTTTGTGATGGTGTGTCTTGGAGGATGATGAGACCATTCCTAGTGTGACACCTGGGGCAAATATTCAAGGCATCTTGTTCTAAAGGTTCAAAAGAATGTGATCTCTACCATTACAACATCTGTAATCATGGTGAAAACACCTTTCAAGTAATGAAGACAGCCTGGTGGAAGTGTAAATAGGCGCAGAAAGAGTTATCATGCCAAAGTGTGCATATTTTAATAGCAAGGATCATTAACAGCAAATGTTCTTAGCAAAATGGTTTGTTGCAAATAGAAGGCACTGGGGCTCCTCAGGTGTCCTCAAATGTGAATTAGATTGTATTTGCAAACTTTTTTTCTGGTTCATTGTACTGATCAGGGAGCAGTGGATCTGGAGAGAAACACTGCATTTCTGTATATGATTAAGATGGAGCAGCTGGGAGAGTTCGACTAGGATTAAACCAGAGGCATTCACATTTACTCAGTTAAGTGATTTTGGTCAGCCGTGTTTCAGTTCAGTAAGTCACCTTACAGTGTATTTGAAAATTTGTCCGAATAAGATACAAGTGTTTATGCCCATCAGCCATTGTCTGGATTCAGCCTGTGTCGCTCAGATGCATTTCATGTATGTTATGAATTCCTTCAACAGGAGCAATCACTTTCTAATGTGGTTCCACCTTGCACAGAGGTGGCTTGCACTGGGTATGGCTCCTCTGGGTGCTGCTGCAATGCAAAACTGTACAACAATCCTCTAGCAATAACTGCCTCTGGTCAGGAAAAATACACAGGGGTAAAAACAGCAAAAGAAACCGTATGACAAGAGTTCATGAGGTAAGCAGTATGGGACTGTCTGGAGAAAGCATGCTGGAATTTTCTTCCTGCCCCTGTTATTGAAGACCTTTCTTTCAAAGGCCTTCCTGCTCTCCACTGCTGCAATGTTAAAAAGGCATGTGCAGATGCTGCTAATGGGCTAAAAGGCAAAGTGAAACCAGCCCTGTTGCTCATGGGAGTCTCAAACACCCCCTGCTCCTCTATTTCTCCATTTAGAAAAAAAGAAATATTGAGGTTCAGACGTCTCAAATCCTTAGAGATTCTTCATTCTTAACTGGTTTTATTTTGTTTCATGCTTCCTACATGGGAATTGTAGTTTCAGTTAATCTCTGTTTATGAGAATTTTGGGGGATTTATTTATGAGAATTATGTTGCACTTAACCAAGTGAAGTTGGAAAAGGTTATACCCTAATAGGCCTGGGAAAATAATAGACCAAGCCTGATTTTCCCCAGTGAATTGCTAATTGTGATTGTTTGTGCAAAGTATTGCAGGAAGATTTTTATAGTGAACTACTTCTGTTTTCTTGTTTATTTCTTTAAAAGTCGGAAATTCATATTTGTCTACACAGCACAATGTGCTTTTCTTTTTTTTTGTCATAAAGTAAATAACTCAGCAAAATATCAGCATTACAAAGTGATATTATTTTTCCTTTGAAGGCCTGCTTTACACAGCATGTCATACTAGAGACAGTGCTGCTTTCAGATAATCTTATGATTTTCCTTTCTCCCACGTTTCATTCTATTTTGGCTAAAGTTAATGGAACTGGATATACTGGTTATATATACTGGATATATATATGGTATGGTTAATACCTCTATTACTGGTCTTGCTGTATGACATCTGCCAATCTGTTTACTATTCCAGTGTCTGAAACACAGGACATGATAGAGGTATTTACAGTGATGAAAGCTACCTGCACAGTTCCTTTCACCCTTCAGCAGGACACAAGATCAGAGATTTGCATGCATTAGCTTGAGCCAGGATTAAATGTACTGGTCCTATGTGCATCTTGTGGGCAGCATTTGGCTGTTGGGTCTCACTCGGAACAGGTTCAACCTGAGCATCTGTCCTACCTCTGAAATGGTGCAAAGTGGACCCCTCTGTGGCAAGGCTCTGGCAGGGTTTGCTGTCATTTATTTTTGAGCCAGGAAGCGTGGGACCCACAGCACATCAGGGCAGCTCCAACCCATTTAAATTAATCACTTCACAGGAAAATGCAGCTTACGCTACAAGACAAATTCACTTGCTGCATACCCTTCATGTTTGACCGGAAAAGTGTGCTTCTCTTTAGGACTCTAAACAATGAGTTGAGAGGCCCTTATAATTAACACTTTATTAAAAGATCTTAGATAAGGAGGGAAGCCATTGTCAGAGTGCATGCTGCGTCCCCAGAAGGCGCCCGGCTACATGTACATCATTTCCTCATACAAATCCTAAAGCTGAAAAAAGATCTATTTAACCCATCAATTCCTTGTGTGATGTCTTATGTGCTTTAGTGCACCTCCATTGCTTTAATAGCATGACAAGCGGTTTTAGTCCGATTTCTGCAATGGTTTGGCTGGGGAGAAGTGGGAGCCTGGACTGTGTCCTGAGTGGAAAGTAGTGCTAGGGATGCTTGAGTAGCATTGATTTTTGGCAACAGCAAGCAGCTTAAAATAATCTTGGTCTCATGAATGATCTCTAAAAGCACTATTTGTAGAAAATGCTTTAAGAATGAAATGGGTTTTATTTTTCACATAATTTAAAAAACTTATTCTAGGTTACTTTTACAGAACTGAAGGAGCTTATCCATGTTTACAGACTTGGGAAAATGTGTAAGGAAGCATGTGTTTTGGAAGGCATTGTCCGTCTAAGATGTACAAAATACAGAGGGTTCTGCATCTGTAAGGTCCCCCCATGCTCTTGTATCCCTATGTGAGAGTAATCGTAGTCAGTCATCTTAAAGAACTGGCTTCTGTAGCAAATAAACATACTGAAGCTGAAGCCACCACATCAAAGACCCAGCTGAGGTCAGGTGCCTGTTCATTTCAGAAAGGTATACTGGATGCTGTCACCGAAACTGTGAACACTTTACATCTATAAAACATCAGTTATAAAAGCACAGAGTATAAAGCTTTCAGTTTAAAGGCTAGTAGCAGATTCCTCACTTTCTGATAACCTCCCTCCCCCATGGGCATGCTCATCCTTCTGCAAGTCAATCAACACTTAGCCAAAGAAGCAGAGCTTCTGCTCTCACCTCCAGCTTGGGAGACCACTGCCCTCAGCTGATCAAAGCTGGGTGCCTTAGGGTCAAGACTCTAGATTTTAACCCTCTCCTTCAAAGCCCCAGCCAGTGTGAATGCCATGAATTTTGGAGAAATATTAAGAAAAAATTAATTTTGGATGATTGCTCCAAAGTAAGCTGTAGAAATCTAGAAATATCAAAAGGCTGATGACCTCACAGGGATGGGGTAGGGCCTAAAAGATGTGACACTCCTGTGCATTATTATTATGTTTTTCCATCCCTTTAAAAGAGAAAGAGCTATGCAACACAGAATATCTGACACTAGTTGTAAAATTCCTGGAAGTGCAAATTAAAAAAGAGGAAAAGTTTCTCTTTAAAATGAAACAAAACATAGGAAGTTGCTTAGGAAGTTGCTTCTTTTTGGTAAGTCACTGCTTTCTGTGGCTTTTTGATCCGTTTCTGAAAGGTTTGGCAGCTCAGTTGGCAATTAAACAGTTGCTGGAAGAACACAGGCCTTTTGGAGTGTTTTCGAACAGTTTTCACCTCTTCTCAGGATTTCTTTGAAGAGCCAAAGTCAAAAGTATTTTCAACACATCAAAACTCAACTTTGTGAGTTGTAGACAGAAAGAGCTGGATGACTTCATTGCACACTGGGTAGTTCATGCTGTACAGTGCTCAGATGTATACAAATGTTACTGAATGTCCTTTTGGTTTCAAATTATTTTGTTGACTCCATTCAGGAGTTCAAGACAACATCTTGAGTACTACTTAGACAATACTTTTTAGGTCAGTATTTTTTCTAATTCTTAATGAAAAAGAGGGAAAAGTATTTGTTATATGTGTTTTAGCTGCTACTGTATAAGCATGTGAAATCTGAACTGTAATTTCACGACACTGAATTATTGATTGTAATGTATTTCAGAAAAGAAACTTCCTAGTTCACAACATTATTTTCAGTTTAACAGGAACAACATGTAACCTTATCTGTTTAATCAAAATTAATCCATTTTTTGCTTAGAGATGCTATGGTCATTTAGAATTGAATTCTCAAAAGGTCTAGGCGTTGGTCTGTTGCTGCTCCCTGTGAGCTCTGGAATGAACTCATTGACTACAAGTAATGGCAGAGTTGCAAGGCTGCAGCTCTTCAGGGTCTTTCTAACACTCGTGTACTCTTAGATTTGGAATATGAGTGGACTGATGGATGTCCAGGGCCTGCAGAAAGTAATTCAATGAGATCTGGTACCACCCAGATCCAGTGAAATTCCCTTTTGCTTGTTCTGCTCCTCTGTGCTGTGCAAAGCTCCACAGAGTCCTCATGAGCAGCTTAAGAGCTTCCCATGTGGAAGCCAAGGTGGGAAGGTCTTGTTCTGGTCCTAAGCATAAGGGTAATTTTATTGATAACTAACTGACAGCTGTTGTTCACAAGTTTTTGGATGTAGCCACAGCTGTGTACAGACATCTATTCAGCAAGTGGATCTAAACAACATGGAAGCATATCCGTATTTTGTGAACAATTCTGAGTGTTCTGAAAAGACTCATTAGGAACATTCCCATTTACAACCCCCCCATCTATTCCACTATAATTTGATTGTACTTGCAGATTTAATTGTACTTGCAAATAACTAAACAAATCCACAAAATATTTGCCTTATATTAATTTACTTCACTTGGCCCTGCAATACTAGAACCATAATTACTTACATGTTTCCCTTTACTATTTTCTAACCTCTCTTTGTAAATTGTCAGTAAGCATTCTGGAGACAGTTGGAGTAAAAAAAAATACTGAGCATGTGTCTGATTAATATTTTAAGACTCTCAGGATCAAATCTAAAAATGTGGCTTTTTTTTTTTTTTCTCCCAGCAAGTTCAAATTAACTGATAAAGCTGTACAGTGTGCATTCAGAAGCTTTTTTTTAACTGTTGCATGAAAGGGGTTTTTACCCTTCCAAATACAGCCACCTATATCAGTAACTACAATGGAGAAGGCAGGTTTCACTTTGCGCTGGTGGGGTGGCCGTGGAGCTAGCACAGGGTGGGCTTCACATCTCAGCTGTACAATGAGTAGTCACCTCAGGCAGATGTCCTTCATGCGCTTTACAGGCACTGCCATGGGGACACATGGTGGCCCCAGAACTACTTCTCCCAGCCAGGCTGGCAGCAATGGTGGGGGCTGCCAGTGCAGCTCATCCAGCCTCCACTGTTAACAGGGTTGTCACCCCTTCCTTCCCCTGCAGCTGCCAGAATAGATTCTTATTTCTGATTTACATCATTCCCTGAGTCATCAGGAGGGAATGAAGAACATAATGTTGCTTCTGCAGTCTCAGGTTCACTGTGGCACCAGGTGCCATGGGGCACTGAGGCTTTTTGCCTGCTGACAGTGGGCACCAGCCTGCCTCAGCAGGCATAAACCCCTCTATGTTAGTAACAGGGCAGTTCCCCATTGTGAGAGGACTCTTTTGTCTGGAGGGCTAGACATGAATGGGGACATATGAAAACTCCTTAACTCCTCCCTTGAGATTTTTGGTAAGTGTTGGTGACTTCATGGCTTGTGGTCCAGCGCTCACTGGGACAAGGTGAATTCAGTGTTTAATGGTCTCATGCTCTTTCACTCCCTGTTCCTAAGAAGAGATGTAAGTCTACCCCCGTGCTCCTTCTGATGTTAATTTGTGGTACTATAGTCTCTTACCTAAGGAGTATCAGCAAAATATCCTCTACTTTCCTTCATTAGAGTTGTGCAATGTCTTCTTGCAGCTGTAGGATCCCATAGGAGGCTTGGGAAGAGCATACCCATTCAGTGAACAACTCCTGAGAAGAAAACTTCTTTGTTGTAGGACCAATATTTCACCGGAAGTAGGTGGTGGGTTCTTGATTCTCCAAGACCCTATTCCTCCATATTATACACTGTTAAGTAGCTGTCATGTTCCACCCCAGAAGAGAGTGTGTTTCAGTGATGGGTGAACGAATTCTTATTCTTTCTGCTTCATTGATATAATGGGGTGTCATTAATCTTTGTAAAGTCTTTGGAGGTTGTCATATAGGAGATGGTGTCCAAGTGACAAATATTAAATTAATTCGGACTAGTTGCATACTGGTTAAAAAAAAACAAACAAAAGGAGTAAAGAAAAGAAACAACATCAATTGCCTCTGTAGTGGCTGTTTATTGGTTTTGTGAGTGGCAGTGAAGGATCTGTACAGAGTAGGATCACGTCCAAGATCACAGTGATGGTCTGAAAGGTAAAACTAGCCTTTGCTGACAAACTTTTACTGCCATCAGCTGAGGAACAGTTCATTCTCTGTGCTAAATTCAAAACCAAAATCCCTTAGGGAAAAGACTAGTGCATTAAGGACAGTGCATCCATCAAATGTACCACCCAGTCCCCTCAAGGTTTTTCTTTTTGGAATGGCAAGATTTATGGGATTTCTTCCACTTAGTACCTTACAAGAAAAAAAACTGTGTTAAAAAAAGTCACAAAACTGCTTAGTTTGGAATATGCCCTACCAGCTGTCCTGGCTCTTGACGCAACCATGAACCACAGCATCCACAAAGAGCACTCTTAACTTTCCTTGGTCAGGTTAATCCTGAAGTCTTTCCCCTGGCAAAATCAACATTGGAGATCAGAGAGGATTTACTTGGGTAAGGACACTAACATTTGCCCAAGGATTTATTTGGGAGTGTCTTGGTCATGTTGCTAATGGAGGGACAGCTAGCAACAGCAGTACTATTAGTAAATCTCTGCTCATCGTGTAGCCAGTTAGACTGCTGCAAACACTTTGAGATCTGGAGGGCTGACAGACAATGTTGACTCCAGAGACCAAAGGAGCCTTCATAACCGATCTAGATGCCATCCACAGCAACCCTTCTCATTGAGGTTTGTAGGATTTAAGTGTAAGCTACAATTATTTAAAGTAGAGTTGGATTTTTTCACAAAAATATTTTTGGATGTTTCTATTGACATTTTTTTGTGAAGCTCTGAAATTTCATTTCACATATCTTAAGGGAAATCTTCGATTGTCCAGTCAGAATAGAAAAACAAAAGCATGCCTTGCATTTAACTTTATTAGCCAGCATAGTATCAGGCAGTAACGCCTTCATTATAGCAATCTGAGTACTTCCTGAATAATTCAGAAGTGCCAAACAGAAGACTTGTTGCTTGGATGTGCTAATGAAAATATCAAGGGAATTAATCAATTATATCAATTTTAGATTTGGACATTGATTATGATGCTAAAAGCAAAATCTGCTTTCTTTACGATAGATAATTCCTTACTTCTGACTGCTATAACTCAGCTTAATACTTCCAGTCAAAAGTGTGAATGAAATAAATATTTGGATTATTTTTCACTTTTTCTCCCTCCTTTTTGATATGCTGAAGATAAATAAGATAAAAGGCGTGGTAGAAACATATACATGTATCTTATAACTGTGTTGATGCAGATTTTGCTAGTTTGTGTTTTGTCGTAATATGTTTATGAAAAAGCTTGAATTCAGGGGATAATAAAAATAAAACATGGATGTGTATTTATTTTAAAGTTTATTTCTAAACTGGGAAAATAATGATTTGGTATCATTGGTATCTTATTGATAATAGTGTTTTAAAAGGGAAGTTTTGATTTATTTTTTTTTAAGTGCTCTAAAACCAGTGAAATTTAAATGGTTAAACTCCACATGTGCTTTAAAAAAGAGAAAATTTTCTTTGATGGTGGAGGAAAGCATTTCATTGAGATCAGTTTTTGCGTGATTTGGCACGAGTTGTCTAGACTGGTTTATGAAAAATGACAGCTAGTAGGAAAGTAATTAAAAATGTATTTTGCTGAAAGCAAAAATATTTTTGGAATCTGCAACAACCATCTTTAATTTGCCAACCATTTCCACAATTATTTTATATTAACTGGAGGATTTTGTATTCTAGAAAAGATATATATTGATAGCTGAGCATTGATAGCTTTCTAGTTTGACCTTCTCGCAAACCCTGCTCTTGTAACAAAATGGCAAGTGCTGAAAAAGTGATCAAATAGTACATTCAAATCTTTGGCATTTTTTATGAATTATTATGATTGACAGTAGATGGTGATAGGACTTTCTTCCATGGGTGAAATTTTCCAGTATTTTGGCTGGAACTGTAGGAAGCATTGCTTTACTTGGAGCTGATTTTACAGGTTTGAACATAGTAAAACAGTGTCCCTAGCTGAAAAAAAAACAAAACCAAAAACCAAAACAAAACCCCAAACCAAAAACCACAACACTAGGAAGGTCTGATAAATGGAAAATTCATAATCTGGAATCAAAGCCACGTATTATGATACAGGTTATTTGCAAATCATGAAAGAGCAGAACTCTCATTTGCCAGTGCTGTAGAGCCCTTGGTACTTGGGAGATTATTGCCAGTATCAGAATAATTAGGTACCCCTCTGCATTTCATTGAATCACTGTTGCTGTGCAACCTAGAGCAGCCAAAATCTTGCTGTAAGTTATTTCAGATAATATTTTGGGGTGTTAGCAAGTCTGTGTATCAGGAGGTCAGTGAGTTGGAAACCAGTGTAGAAATGCCTGAGGGTCACCTAAAACTGGGCATGTTCGTTATACTGTTGCCAAATATGTGTTCACTAATCACATAACAAGCTTTAGCCTCAAGAAGCCGCTGATCACTCCTGTGGGGCCTCAGGGTGGGCAGTTGAGGAGAGGTTATCCCATGCATTCAGCCAAGCCCAGTCCCTTCCCAAGAATGGCTTAAGTAATCCATTTTAATGAGTTGATTGTTCATTGTAATTTATCATTCTTAGCTTACATTTCTGATTCAATGTTTTAGAGAGAAGAAATCAAATATGAAAGACTGCAGTGAATGTGCTATCATTTCTTTTAATGCTGGAGAGTAAGTTAAAGTATTAATAACAATAAACTGATGGCTGAAAACTTGCTTGATAGTCCATTGATCTGTACCTGTCGTTTGTTGCTTCCTGGTAGTCTTGGTGAGTGCTTTATTTATCGCACTATCATTCTCCTATCAAGTATCCATTCCATACTGGATCTGTGGTTAAAGTCCAGAACCAGCTTTCTTATGAAGATGGGTACCCATAAAAGCTACAGAATAAGTAGCTTTGTACATTATGTTTTCTAAGCTGTGTTCCAGTTTTGAATGATACTGAAAACTCTTTAAACTTCTATGCATAGATAGAAACAATCATTGTGTGTCTACAGCCCTAAGTGAAGCAGATACATTAATGGTTCTTTCCTTCAGGCATATGAAATCCTAGTTAGGTTATCTCCAACAAACTCACAAAGTGCTTTGAAATCCTCAGTGGAAACTCTTTTACTGATGGATTTGCCAAGTGCATGACAACTGCCCAGCTGTGCAAGAAAGGTTTTGCCTATCAAACATCCTGCTGAAATATTGCTGTGCCCCACACCTTTCGTACATGGGACTATAGTGAGCTGTCTCATGATTTATGTTGAGGAAGAAAGTTGTTCTGCAATGCTAATTTAAAACAACCCAAAACAACTTTAAAAGTTTAAAGTGGTATCTCTACCTCTGAGATTTCATATTGAGTATTAGAGCTGTTTCTTTTCTTGCCCTGTCTCAGTTAACTAGCCACCTCTTCCTTGTCGTGTCCTGTTCCACTGACTGTTACAGGGCTTCCACCTCTTCCCCTCTGTGATCTGCCTGTTCTACCTCATGGGGTTTTGTTATTGCCTTATCTTAGAGAAACATTCTCTTCTCAATTGATATGCGTAGTCAGACACAGTTAATCCATGCTTAACTTATCCATAGTCTAGGTATCCTGAAGATTTAACACCAATAATCAGTTTTATAAGGGACAGCAGACAGCTCCCAAATGTTTTGCAAGGGTGGGGAACTCATATAAACTAGTAAATTCAGCTCACAACTTATTTCTGTGATAGGATCCCAAACTGATGTCAATGGTCTTGTGTCTGCATACACTTAGAATCATAGATTTTGTCCTTGATACGGTCTTTCCTATGGCATTAACTCAATGTGTATAATAATTTATGTTGTCACTTATGTTTAAAAGAGACTTTCTGAGCAGCAGTATTTTGCCTGTTAAATCTCGTGAAACATACCTTGAACTGCATTTTAATATGAATAGATAACTAGTGCAGATCACAGAGAAACAGGCAGTGTATAATGTGAGAAGAAGCAACCAAAAACAGTTGTGGGTTTTACACAAGCTGAAGTTAGTGAATGATTTTCCAGTGCAAAGCATATTGTACTAATCCAGTTTTGCGTGAAATGCTGTTAAGGTAAGCTCCTATCAACTGACCCACCAGTCATGTATGATATATACAGACAGGATATTAGTTATGGATTACAGACATCTTTTTATAAAGTATTTTGTTAAGTCTTGCCAGTTGCAACACAACGGCTATTGTTATGTATTGCCCTCTGACTAAACCTGCCACTGCACTCATAAACACTCGGAGTTTCAGTTGTACAGTTTAGTGCCAAAGTGCACATTACTGGGCAGATGTCCACAGCAATGGTGGGAAACAGCTCTTTCTGAAAGCAACAGAAATCACCCAGACCTCTTAGAGTATGGGTTGAAGACATTTGTCGCAGCTGGGATTTATATCCAAAGCTGAAGCCACTCAGAAGTGGTTGGGTTGGTGTTAATTCATACAATCATAAAATGGTTTGAGTTGGAAGGGTCTTTAAAGCTCACCCAGTTCCAACCTCCTGCCGCAGGCAGGGACATCTTCCTCTAGACCAGGTTGCTCCAAGCCCATTCCAACCTGGCCTTGGGCACTGCCAGGGATGGGGCAGCTGCAACTCCTCTGGGTAATCTGTGCCAGGGTCTCACCACCCTCACAGGGAAGAACTTCTTCCTAATATCTCAATCTCCTCTCTGTCATCTTAAAGCCACCCTCCCCTTGTCCTGTCGCTACATGTCCTTGTAAAAAGTCCTTCTCCAGATTTATTATGGGACCCTGCAAGGTATTGAATTCTCTCGGGATGAAAACAGAGGGTGCCGACCCACTACAGGCACACTTAGAGAGTTAGAAAGCCTCCCTGCCTTCCACCCCACCAGTGGGGAGTGAAGTTTGAAAACCCAGCCATGGTGCAAGAGAAGAGGCACAGGCGAGTGCCACATTCATCTCCCCTACCAGGCAGGGGACCGGCACAGAGAGGCAGTGTGCTAGCGGTGCTGGGGTTTCTACAGTGGCTGCAGAGCCCAGAGCAAGGAACAGATTTCCACATCTGGAGCTCTCCTCCATCATCCCCAAACTTTGCATTTCTTATTTCTCTATTCCAGCCCCTCCCGCCTCCCTCTTCTGTCTTATTGGAGTCATTAATGAGGGTGTAAGCCATCCCCTTACTAGTCTGGCATACATTTTGGGCTTGATGACCCTAATCCTCCTCATGCTCAGCCTATCTCCTTTCAATTGTTTCATCGGCTGTGTGACTGCCAGCTCACACCTGACAAGTGACAAGTCTCAGGCTCCTGCTGACTAGATAATCAAAGTCTTGTCAGAGCTGTCAATACCCTGCAGATAGGAGAGGACAAAGAGAGGAAAGGTTTCTGCAGAAACCACTGCCTTCAAAAAATATTGTCGATTCTTCTTACAGACATCACTTGTTTGTTTCAAAACATTATTTATTACTGGAAATATGGTCTCTGCAGAACAAGCATGTAAGCAGAATAATGACAGTAGCTTTTAATGACATAGCTCTCCAAATCTGCCAGCCCCAATGTTTTGTTGGGAATTGTTTTGAATCCCCCACTAGAAGGAAAATGTTAATATTCAGCAGCCATTTAACCTTCCTGAAGAATTTAAGGGGGATCATTTCAAGCATCATAATTATAATTTGATAAAACACACATTTTTTTAAAGCAAAGAATGCAGAAATATGTTCTAGTCTAACATTGCAGACCAAGGTTATATATGGTCTTTCCCAATTCTGGAACATTTTCAAATGCAGATTTGATTTAAAATGTTAATTAAAGCACAGGGCAAATTTTTTCCCTTATTTACAGAACTCTAAATCCGCAGTCTACTGAAATTGATGAATTTCATCTGGGTTTCACTAGCACAAGAAAGTGCCATATCTGACACGCAGTTATTTGGATATTCTAACATATTTACAGTCAAAGTATCTGTTAATGTTTTGAGACTTTGGGATGGACAGATGTTTTGAATGTGATGGATTCAAGAGATTTTTTTTTAATACTTTGTGTATTAAAAAAAACTACCTTTGATTTGAAAGGTAGCAGTGTCTGGAAAATAAAACATTGCTTTTCATGGCTGAAAGTCCTTTAAAATAATATTGAAGGTGAAGTTTCTGGAGACCCACTGACTGTTTAGTGTATACTATTTACTGTAGCACCAGAAATAAAGTGGTGGGTCTGGCCTGCTGCTGAGCAAAAGACATATGGCATTTCTTGCCTCAGAAAAAGAAGTCTTTAAGCAGCATTTTCATCAGCCCTTTTCATGTGCTTGCCTTCAGTGCCACTTCCAGATACCTCATGGTTTGAAAGAAGTGCCACCGCTCAGTCAATCCCCAAGCCCTGCGTGCAGCACAGTTCTTTTCTTTGCTTTTATGCCTATTTCTTTTTATTAGGAATGGCTTTGTTAGACATAAGCTGTTATCCATCTGAGCTCTGTTCAGCTGTCAAGCGCCGGCTGCCTTTTGCTGCTGGTATCAGCAGTCAGCATTAGACAGCAGAAGGTGGCAGGCAGACCTGGAAGTTAAAGCTCGTTAGATCCTCGGTGGGTTGCTCCCTGTGCCTGTGGGTTTGCTGGAGAGGCTGGTGTGTGATGCACAGCCAGAGCTGGGCAGGCAGCTGGCTGTTGGGCTTCTGGGCCACCACCCTTGAACTGCTGCACTGGGGAATGAGAAAGGCAGGGGTAATGCTGATATCCTGGGAACACTCCAGAGATTGCCAGCCCACTGATAGTCCAGACTAAGTGAGAAGACATTGTAGTGTTTGCTCCTGCTCTGCTTGATGTGGAGCCGGTGTTTTTGTGTGAAGGTAGGAGAGCACTGGAGATGCTGCCTTGAGACTAGCTCCCACCTCTTAGCACGCTGTGAGAACATCAGGAGCTGTCTTCAAACCCCGGTTGTGGTTTGCACCTCTGGTGTGAGGGGGGAGGATTGGGAGATAAAAGGCCCAGTGCTGTCGCAAGCACTGCCCAGCATTGCCCTGTAGCTGTGACTTCTCAGCACTGGCGGCTGCTAGCAGAACTCAGAGGAAGTTTTCAGAGAGAAAGTTGCCTTCTTTTTTTTTTCCATCAGAAAATGCCGATTCGTCAAAAGCAAAACATTTCACAAAAACATCTGGCTTTCAATGAATCTTTCCAGAGAACCTGGCCTGCTAAGCAGATTTTCATTGTAAATCTGTCTGGTTCCCTGCCAGGTCACCTGCGTGGCTGTGTGGCTGCCTGCCAGCATTTGTGGCTCAAAGGTAGCCACAGCAGAAAGTCTGACCCGCATCACAGACCTTGGCTTTCAGGATTTACATCTGTGTAGGAAAAGCCCATCCCTGAACACAAGGAGACTTTCCAGGCAGACCCCCAGGCTTCCAGCAGGCATAGGTCTGGTGGATTTCCATTCTGTAAGAAGTTTAAGGAAAAGAGAAGGGGGGAAGAAGATATATATATATATATATAGATATATATATATATATAAAAATTGCCCTGAATCTGCATGGAAATGGATTTCTAAATGCTGGCATTTCTTGCAGACCACAAATTCTGAATTTTGGCAGTTCTCAAATGTCAGTTGATAGAAATCATCTAGTGAAGCTTAGAGGTAAGATGTGGGATATAGGAAGCCAGTTCAATGCTTCCAGGTTAAATGTATTTAGGTATATTGTATGGAAGCAACCCTATTTGTGTGAAATACATTTATTTATCCACAAAGCAAGTATAAGTGATATCACTGGACTTAAGCAGTTATTTAATGTTATCTAAAGTAAATAAAGGTTATCATATCAGCCATCTCATTACAAATACTTCTATATAGTTCTTAAACCTCAGTAAAAGCCTTTTAAGTAATCTAATTTTTGTGTTTAGTTAGCATACAATGCATGTCCTGTTAATCCTGATTAAATACATAATTAGGTGTATTTAAAGTACTTAATTCAAAGTATTAGTGCTTATTTAGGCAATAGGTTTCTTATTAAGGCTTAGTTTATTTGTTAATCAAATGTCACTTAAAATGTAGAGTGGCTGGAGCAGAGTAGTTGTATGATTTACTTGAAAGAAAGCTGTAGACAAAGTAGGCGGCATAAAGTAAACAAGAAACTGTCTGAAGATCACTATTATGTGCATGTTTCTAATTTTATCTATCTGCCTCCAGCAAAGAAATTGAAGGGAAGGGAGAAGAAAAAGGCTGGAGCGGTGCTGGGTTGGATGGCTCAATGGTGCTCAGCTGGGTTGCGGGAATTTTTAATTCCCTTCATTTTTGTGAAACAAAGTTTTCACTATGTAACTAATGGAAATGTTTTGCTAAAGTTTTTGCATTTAGGGATGCATTCCTTGATGGTGAGATATGGCCTCTTCCCCCCTGTTTGTCACCATGCCTTCCCCAAAGCTAGCTGGAGGGAACGTGGTCGAGAGACCTGGCTTTTAATGCTACTCGAGTTTGGGCTCCATGGCTCTGTGACAGCTTAGTCACACTGCCTGCTCTTGGACAGGCAGTGCTGGGAATGCTTACTAGCTAGAAAAGTTGAAAAAGGTCTTCTTTCAGCTTTTGAAGCTGTTCATTTTTTCAGGTTTTGCTCAAGTATTCTCATTTGTGTTCTGCTGCTGATTATTTTCAGTTTTAACCATAACATAAAAAACCAACTGCATTAAAAGCTGTATCGGAATAATTACTGGAATTTTGTATTAAATTGCCTGCTGTTTTCCTCAACAGGAGGAAAGGAAAGGAAAGCTCTAAAAGAAAACTCCTGTTTTAATATGGCCCATCTTTGATGCCTTTGTTTATATTAGTGTGACAAGCAGCCCTTCCCTGAGCGTGGCGTTGGTGCTGTCCCTTTTTTTTTCTGCATCTCAGAGAGTGGAGAAACTTCAGCTGATGCAGGTAGAAGTAAATGTTGATGAAGTCTTCGGAAAAGTGGGAGCTGCACAGCAGCAAGTGGAGCTGCGTTCATTTTCTGCAGCCCCATGGGTTGTCTTTGTGCTCTGTGGGATGCTCAGCCCTCCTCTTGCTTCCTGGGTGGTGAAGTGAAGAGATGGGTAGGTCTTATGTCACTTGTTAATTAATAAATTCTCTGTATCATCCGAGAGCTGAACAGCTCCATTTCCAAATCCAGAATTTTCAAATTGCATTTTGCAACATGCTGAGATATCTCTTCACCAGCACATGAGGTCCTGACATCCAGGATTTGGGGGGACTTCTGAGGCTTCCCCTATCATTAATTTGTCCTACCTGGAAAAGGCATGGAGTAATGATAGATGTGAGGATGATGTGGCATTGAAGCAGAGAATTGTTCAGATGTAAAGTTAGTATTTTTTTTTCTTTAGGAATTCTCTTTGTGCCCATCTTTGTTTCAATTGTTACTCAAATAAAATCAGAAATAGCTTTTGTTTCCTTTTTGGAGATGGAAATAACAGTAGAATTTAATCTAGAGCATGTACACTTACTGGCTGTAAATCTGTTTGTTAGCATGTCCAAAAACCTTTTATCAGTAGTTTCAAGGTTATGCTCAGAATTGAATGAGTCTCTAATAACATTCTGGGGAAGTTTGTATTGAAATCTCTTTCCAAGAAGTATTTGGGCTCTCTGCAGGTTGTCTGAAGAATGCCAGGCATTGCACAATGCCAAAACATGATAATGGACATACTCCCAAGGAGGCTGCTGCAGCAAAGGCTCACTGTTTCTTCCTCTGAGGAAAGACAAGCAAACTTAAAGCTCCGTGTATTAATGTGGAAATGTCGTGACAGTTATGTAGAAAATTTTATGTTTTTATTAAGGCAGACATGGTATGTGTGAGGTTGTGCATATTGCCAGCTCTGTCCTATGCTGTGTAGGTTGTTGCCTCCTCTGAGTTTAGAAAAGTCTGTATCATCTAAGTGATACTGCTGATGTTGTCTGGTGTGACTGCTTCAGTTTATGTGTGGTGGCGCAGCCGCTAAACATTCACAGAGCTTTTGGCATTGATTGTCTGGTTGATATTCATATTGGCGGGCATTTTTCTGAAGCTACTCAAAATTTTCTTAGTTGTATAAGCCTCATGGGCTTATACAGCCCCTCTGGGACTGCTTGATCTAATAGTCTCTAACAGAGACCAACTTTCTTTCAGCCTGCGTTTCTTTAGACTGTTTTCATAGGTTAGTGGGTCTAACTTATCCATGAAAGGACGTCTATGACTATGAGAAATACTATGAGGGTGACTATGAAATATACCATGTCTTCAATGTCTTGCCAAGATTGTTTCAGTATTCAACAATAAAAGATTATTTATTTGTTGTTATTTTTAAAAGCATGAATGGAGAAAGGAAACTCTAAAATAAGGCTTTAAGGCATGTTTGCATGAAACATGCAAGTTGTATTACACCACATTTTTCAATGGGGACATTTCACCAAAAAGCTCTCATAATCAACTTCTGATTTACACTTCTTTTCCATCATTCCATTCCCTGTCTGAAAATATTATTGAGACAAGTCATGACTCCTTGCAGAATACGTATTTAATATTTCCTTAATATAGAATGTAAATTATTTTTTTTTGGTAATCTATGTAAAGATTCTGTATAATACAGTTAATTGATACAAGTGGTTTCAATTCTCCTTAATATGACAAATCTCTAGTGTGAAATATTCTTAGTTAATGATCAACATAAAATAGATGGAGTTCATTTTTAATGTAACTACCAGATTTGAATTAAATTGTAGTCAGAGCAGAGTTATTAAACTGTATAATATATACAGACATATATTTCCTCCTTTTGTTTTTAAAGCTTTTCACATTAAGCAGATATGATGATATGGTCCTGGTCTTTCTATCTAAATTCTTTTTCTTTTCCATACCGAATCACTATCAGACATTTATTTGGGGCTCCTCCACAACATGCTGCTGTTTCTCTGTGCTAATAATCTCATAACTGACTTGAATTTTGTTTTGTAGTGACTTGTGTTTCCAGTTTGTGATGGTTTAACTCCAGATAGCGACTAAGCACCACAAGGCTGCTCCCTTACTTCTCTCCCCTGGTGGGATGAGGAAGAGGAATGAAGGCTAAGAGAAAGAGAATTCATGGGCTGAGATAAGAACAGGTTAATAATTTAAGTAAAATACAAAGTTTTAATATAAAGGAAAATAACAAAAAGAAATAAAACTCAAGAAAAACAACTGATGCAAGTGAAAAACGATTGCTCAGCACCAATCAATTGATGCCCAGGCTGTTCCTGAGCAGTCACATAGGCCAGCTTTCCCCGTAGTTTATATACTGAGCATGATGTTCTGTGATACGGAATATCCCTTTGGCCACTTTGGGTCAGCCATCCCAGCTATGTCCCTTCCCATCTTCTCGTGCACCCCAGCCTACTCGCTGATGGGGTGGGTTGAGAAGCTGAAGTGTCCTTGACTTAGTATAAGCACTTAGCAGCAGCAAGTAAAACGTCAATGTGTTATCCACATTATTCTTATCCTAAATCCAAAACACAGCATGATACCAGCTACTGGGAAGAATACTAACCCTATCCCAGCCAGGACACAGTTTATACAAATCATCTGGTGTGTAGGCATGAACCGCTGTCTCAGTTTCCACCTGCCACTGAAGAACTTTTTGTCTCTGAGATTCAAACCTGCTTGCTGCAGTGCAGTGTTGCTGAAGGCTGTACTGATCCATGTGCAGAGGTACTATGTCTAGCAGAGTGCAGCAGGCATGATAGGTTTGCATAGACTAATCTACTTTGAGCAGAGTATTAATGCAAGCAAAAGAGAGTACACAAGCATACTGGTAAGAGATTAGCATAAAACTATGTACATTTTCGTGGTCTCACTTTCTTAGATTTAATGTGAGTGATGTTCTTTAATATTACTATTAAATTTATAGCAGTGAGATAAGCATCAAATTTTCCTACAATTGCATTAAATATGGGAGGAAGGAAGTATTGGGAGAAGTGCCAAATGGAATTTGAATGTTGCTTTAAATACACGTCGGATGGAAGAAGCAGCTTGCAGGGAACATCTGTTTCGGCTGGACCTTGTCACTTTTCTGTCAGTTGTAACACTGAGTTAATCAGATTCCTTTATCTTTAAAAACTGTTGTGTTTAAGATGCAGCACAGATCAAAAATAACTATCCAGTGTGCTGAAGTCTGTGCATGTTATGAAACCACTTCATAAATGATGACAGAACTTTTTGCAAATACATCTGTATGTATTTTCTCCTATTTCGGTGCATGAGTGAGGACTGGAGGGATTTGAAGTGTTGTAATCCTTTCCATTCCTCATATTTTCACTGTTTCACAGGTCAGTGAGCTGCAACATTTGTGTTGTGTTTAAAAACACATATTTTAATGTATTGGCTAGATACCAAAATTTGTCCGAAGAATACAATTGAAAGGCTTCTTTAGTCATAACTGCCTTGTTTGGTTTACATAGCCCCCAGAATATATCAAAATAAGAGTATAGTGCCAGTCTGTGCTACCGCTGGAGTTCTTTGTGTTGGATGAGTGAAATGAGCCAGGGGGTCTTGGCCAACGTTTTCTGCTCTGAGCGTATCCTTTGGTTGCTTTCTGACGGGACAAGTTGCAGTAAGATATACTGGGAGATGAACAAGAAGCTCTGTCTTCCCTGGACAGGACCAATTCATACACTCTACTATGTGTTTCCCAAAGTTTTTCTGAGAGAGGTGTTTTTACTATCATGGTGTATTTTGATTCTTCAGTGTCCAAATCTGACTTTCTAGCTTTCTGGCTTTCACTCACTTTTGCTCGCTTTCCCTCTTTCTTTCTCTTTATCTCTCTCTCTTTCTCTCTCTTTTTCTGAAAGCAAGCATTTAATATTTTCAACAGAATAGATGTGGTTTTCTTCTGACCTGTGCTACCACAAAATCTTTTTGAATATGAAGGGAATCATTGCAGTAAATTACAATTTTGTGAGTTTTTTTGTTTTGTGGGTTTGGTTTTCTTTTTTTCCAGGCTACAAATCTAGCTGTATATGTAATGAAGATTTAAATAGTACCCTGCATCACTATTCATATTCTCTATAAATTATAAATGTGTTTATTATTGTCATCTTCAAAAGTACAATAAAATATATGGCATTGTTGATGAAAAGCTTTAGTTAAAATAATTTCATAAAAAAACATTTTAAAAGGTACAGAGTCTTCATGCTGCAAATGCAGTTATGCCAATTAATGCTGTGATGTTATGAACTCTCACAAGCTTTGAGGCTTCATTACTTGAGTAAGGGACCTCTAAAGAGACCAATTGCGCTTCATGTAGTGGTGCTGCTAAGTCATGGGTAATATTCTCCTCTTTGAGTCAACACAGAACAAATGTCCCAGTATGGTGCTGCGAGGAGACAGCATTGCTCGAAACACCGTGCCAAGATGCCTATAAGTCATAAGTTTGAGGTCATGATTATTTGCAGTTCACACACCTCATTGCATTATTTTTGCAAGACAGGGGTGTGAATCCTGGTGTGCTGGCTAAACTCCAGTTCCAGCAATTGCGTTTTATGCCTGAAATTCCCCGGCAGTTCCAACCCGATATGTTTCACATCTCAGTTTGCACTGTTGCTGTATAGTGTTAAGCAGCCGACATTTTTACTCTATGAACTGCTGCATTTTAGATGTGAGTCTTGTGTGTGATCATGGTCCAGCACTTTTGAAAAGACTCAGAGTGAAACCTGTTGTACAAGTAAGAGTTACTACAGAGGTTATGGAAGCAAATGCTGGAGGCTGATCTCTGCAGCCTACAGGAGTTTTATATCAGTGTGCAATACAGAAGTTTTACAGCAATTTATAAAAAAATAGAATTGTCTAGGACTGATCTCTATTCTCTTTCTTTCAAAAGAAGAGACCAAGATCAAAAGCGTTAGCCCAATCAGTCAGGCTTTAATCAAAGGAAGCGATTGAGTACATGCCTTATGTTAAGCACATCAGGATTATTGCTCATTTCCAGGAGATGACCGCATGCTGCAACAGGAACTTGTATGTGGTTCTCAGCAACTTTGTATCCCTGTGTCTGTAACACCCACTTGCTTTCACTTGCTTTAGAGTGAGGTGAACATGCTGTCTAATAAAAACTAAGCAGGTGAAGGTATTAAAACACAAAAGACTTGTTGCTCTGAGATCAGTTTTAAGCAAAAAAGCAGCTTGAATATAAACCAACAGAAAGATTCTGTGTGACTTCAGTGGGCTTTGCAATAGACATCGTATCATGGTGTTTAATAGATAGTTGTCTTCTCAGGACTTCTGTGGTGAGTCAGAGGAATTTGGCCTTCCACTCCTTCCATTTCAAACTGGGAGGCACGTGCAAGGACTGCATGCACAAATACCCTCAAAGGGCTGATACTGCACATGCGAAGAGCATACCTACATCCACAGCAATGATTCATGTACAGATTAAATGTTTTTGAGATCTTCCGCTTAGCTGGAGGTTAGCGTACATCAGAGTATGCAGGTTTTGCATAATATTTATATAGTATTCTATGATCAAAGATTATTGCTACATGCGAGACAGCTTCAGCAAACTAATTTCTGGTGAAGCCTTGTTTCCACTTCTAAGTTTATGCATTAACTTCATGGTTGTTTCTGTGTTAATGGCACAACTAGACACCAAATCCTGGTTCCTGAAAGCAGAAATAGTGAGTCTGGGAGAAGTCACGGGGTTAACATCCTAACTTAGAGGCTTGGTCTACCTTTAATTGAAGTGGGTGTCCTCAGCAAGTGGCTTCTCCCATTAGAAATGATTTTCTGCCAGAAATCTATATTCTGTCATGCCTAATTATGCACCCTACTAATCAACAGAGAACTTGGTAGCACCCCAACATAGAGAAGTCTGCATCTGTTCTAATTCCTGCCCTTCTAAGCAGGATTATTGCCAAGCACTGTGAAGATTGCTTAGCTGGGTACAAAAGATGTTGTAGCCAAGCCAAAAGAGGGAAGTAATTCTGATTTTATTTGAATGATCTTATTTTACTGGATAGAAGGAAGTAATAGAATTATGTACAATAAAATAAGGTTCTGTGTTTTCAAGAAAAACATGAGCAAATACTATGTCATAAAATCTCTTGAAATGACAGAAGAATGCACTGGTCCTCAGCAGCTCAAATGTCTTCTTACTGGAAGAACTTCTCTGGAAGTAAATTCCGCTAGGTGTATTTTAGACTACAGTAAGAGTCTTCTGTTGGCTCATTTATCAAATCTGCCAGGCCTTAAAATGTTTAATATGCTTACTTGTTAACTAAAGCAGCATTATAGCCAGTATCAATGAGAGTACTTAAAGTGTTTTGTGAAACATTGCTTGCTGTTATCTGGTCCCCATGCCAGTACCACAGCCACATACTTTGTGATTGCGTTTTGTTTTCTGGTGAAGCCCTCAATATTTCCATGCTCAGAGTCCCTTAGAGTCCTCCAGAGTCCCTTAGAGGGGTTTACTGTTGTTGAACTAGAGAAGTTCTGCTGGGGAAGCCCACAAAACAACCAAATGGCTTCCTGAGTGATGACAGATTAAATAGATCAGCATTTTTTGGCTCAGGAAAGAGATGGCGATGAGAAGATGGGAAAGAGGAGATGTGCAAATTACGGGAGAGGTGGGAAAGGTTGTTCAAGAGTTAGGAGTGTCTCATGAAACTATCAGGCTGCAGGTTTAAACTCTAACTTCCCTGGTTGTTTTTTTTTTTTTTTCTACACATCACAGAATCTCAGCACTTACTGCGTTGTAGAGACCAGAAGTGTTAACAACTTGAATGGGAATTCAATAATTTCATGCAAGAATAATCTGCTGAGTATGACCTATATACACCAACAGATATGCTGCAGGTTTGTGGCAGGTACAAGGTTCCCACCAGTCTGCAGGTATTCCTTGCATGTGTTATATTCTGTGGTCATGCCCTGCTACATGAATATAGAATATAGTTTTGCTTTGCAAATTATATTCTGCCATTTTGGAATAACTGCATTGTAGTTTGCTGAGGTTTTGTTGGGGTTTTTTGTGTTCGTTTTCTTTTCGGATGTTTATTATTCCAAATTGTAGGATTTTGGGGGTTTTTCCATGGAACGGCCAAGTGTGACTTGATGACTAAATCCTCTTTTCCTATGTGGTCACAGAACAGGGTCTAGGAGGCTGTTATAAATCTGGGCTGAGAGAATCAACTTGAAGCAATTCAGATGAGCTGTTCCTGTGTTGGCCAGACCGCAGCACTTCAGATGAAGGTGCCAAATGTCTCTCCACTTTGCACTGATGTTTACACATCTCCTTTGTTTACAGCAGGATAGGAAGCTCCTGAGTGTTTCTGAAAATGAGATGTGTGCTTCCAAGCAGAGATTATATAAATGTTGCCTCTGCCTAGCACACTGTTCCTCTCTGTGAAGGCTTCACATTGGTATTTTAGCACTCCCCCTGTTCATGCATGTGGTGCGTGGATGTTGGGTAATGTGGCTCGTTATGGCTTTGGTTAAGTGCTGAGACTACTTATTGAGCTTAGAACTCCATTGTGGTTTTATATGATTATTAACAAGTAAGTGGCTCCAGGCTGGCAGTTCAGGCTGTGAGTGTCTTTGCAGGCACGGGGGAATTGGTCTCCAGGCAGAGTTCAGAGGGGTGATGCTACACATGCATCTGAGCAGCAGACTTCTGCTCAGCTACAGCTATTCAAAGGCTCTGTTCTAATTTGCCTTTTACCATCTTGAAAGTATTAAATCCAATGGAGGTATGTTACAGCTGAGATACACCTTCTTATTACTGGAATAAGTTGAAAAAATCTCATTCTTAAGAAAAAAAAAAAAAAGAAAAGGGGGAGAAAAAGGACCCAAGTTAGAAAAAGTACTCCTCTGCTCGCAACAAAGTCCTTTCAATCTGTATTTAAATAAAGGTATTGACTATGTAAAACACAAGGCTGCCCAAGGCAGACCATAAATAGTGTTTGCCAGGTGGAGTGTTTGATGTAGGCTTCCACATAAGGTATTGAAGGCACACATCGGTAAATCCTGAAGCTGCCAACTCTTCTCTGTGCAGTGTCACTCCAGTCTAGTTAGAGTGTATTTAGAAAGTACCTAAGCACACTTTTGTGGAAATCGTTAAATAACACAGCAATTTATACATTTGTAGCAGACAGTATCTAATGCAAGTTATTAACTGAAAATAAAATCTCAGGATTTATCTTACATGTTACCTTTAAAAAAGTCAGATGCCCAGTATGACTGAAAATATAATACCTAAAGTTTAAGACTGGTTTGTAAACACAGTCCCTAGTGTCTACTATTGATCTTTTGCTATTTTAATGCATTTTTACTGACCGACATGTCCTGTGGTAAAGAATATTGCCTAAATTAGTTATCTGATTGGTTCTTTTGATTAATGATGGGACTGTGCTTCATTACACATGACAACATGATCAGAATAATCAGTGCAGCCATGGAAGTTGGGACCGGCATTTTTTTATTCCTTCATTTTTAAAGTTCATTTATAAAATTATTTAAAGTATAGGTCCTAAGTTGTAATTTATTTGCCTGGCACTTTTTTCGATGGGAACTGTTGTACTGTGTCACAAATGGCTAAGAAAACAAGGTAAACTAGATGTACAAATCAATGTCTTCTAGCTCAAGGGGTAAAAAATGTAATCAAGATTCAAGAGCTGACCTTGTCCAAAGTCCAAGTTGTCGCACAACAAACAGTGAGGTGCCCAACAAATCACTGGGATCAGCAGGATGTATTCATAAGAATGTTTAAATGATGTTATTCCTTGCAGAAGGTCTTACCCAAACTGCAGGGATTGTGTGTGTCGTGGTAAAATCAGGCCAGGACCCATGTGCCATTGGGTCCCCTTGGTCAATTGCAGGGCAGGCATGCTGGAGCAGGAGGAATGTCTCCCCGGGACACCCCAGCTGAGCTGCTGCTGGGCTGTTTGCCTTGGGCATACCACATCTCCATCAGGTGCTTTGCAGTGTTTCTGGTGGCTCTTCTCAGATGGGGCTATTCCAAAGCAACTAACCTGCAAAGCCACAAAAGGCTGCAAACATGTCCCCAAAGTGAAAAGGTTTCTTGATTAAACCCCTGAGACAGTCTGAGCAAACACTAACAAGTTGCAAATGAATACACTTAACTTTTGGAAAATTAAAACACATTTGACTATCTCTGCGTGGAGGACCAAGACCAGATGTGTTGCCTAGCATCGTTTTATCCCTGTGCTATCTGCCATAGTTTATAGCACCTTTACGTGCTTTGAGGTTCTTGATTGCTTTTTAGTAGGTCATTCTGGGATTGATCTGTTTGAATTTATAAGGACATGCATGCCCCCTTATGTCATGTTGATTAATGATTCAAAATTTTAAATGGCAATTCAACATTTAATGTTTTGAAAAATGTTTAAATGATGTCATGCACAGAAAAAATGGCAGCTTTCATTTTCTTTCTTCAAAATTCCCTGCCAGCCTGTTTACATGATGTTGACAGACATTTTAGCATTTGCCAGAGAAATAATGTGAAGGGTTGGATACTTGCCATAGAATAGTTTCCTCTCTATGGCAAGTGTGGAAACAAATGTGTGCATGCACAGTACATACACACACATATATTTTAAACATATTTCCAAGAAAAAAAAAAAAAATGTTTGTTTGCTGCTGTAACTACAGAAATGTATCTCCAAGCAGCAGTAACTCCAGAAAGGGACTCAGGGGAGTCAGAGCCAGACTGACTCCTGACCAAGTCCAGCTCATTGCATACAATGCCATAGATTCATTGCAAAGCTCAGGAATGGTCTTGCTGATCAGCAGCTAAACAACCTTCATTTCACCCCCAAAATTAGATTAAATTCCGATGCGACAACTAAAGAGTGCATTTGCAAATGGAATACTTCACATACTGATATACTTCTTATTGTACCATTTTTATTATGCTCTGCCTCACTCGAAGACCTCATTGTACTGCCCCCATATAACACATTATGTGCATATAAAAATAAACATTTATTCAGATTTGGATAGGGCCCAATCCTTTACATACATATGCACTTTAAATGGACTTCAGCATTGGTGCAATATATTTTCTTCCTGGGATTAGAAGAGGAAGGCTGATATTTGCTGTGGGTAGTAAATGGGAAAGTTTAATATGCCAATAATTCCATTTCCATGGAATAACTATGGATTTAGGATGTTGTGCTGAATTAATTTTAGTTTGTGTTTAGACATTCATTTTGTGACTAACAACATTTGTCTAATTAGGGTGGCATACCAGGCTTTTGTTTCCTGGGAAGAGATTCCTATTGTATGAAATATGTTTAGTCATGTTTAAATACCCTTTGACTTCTTATGCTGGTTCTGGCTATATAAAGGGCTGTTTGGTGTTACCTTTGCATGTAGGTGACTGGAGCATTAATAATTATTTTGTGAAAGCAATTCTGGATGATGGATTGATACATTGAATTTATGATTCTTATATTCAGGTTTGTTTTGTGACTAACACATTAGAAACTGTGACTAGCCACTGAAATGTCAGTACTTCAGGGCTTTCTGAATCAAGACCTGTCTTAAAAGCAGTTGCAAACTACTGTACAGGTCACTGAGTTTTACTATTGGAGGTAAATGAAATATTTAAGAACATTGAAGGTTTCACACTGTACTTAAAAATTAATTTTTTTAATTAGCAGATGTATGAATAGAAGAAAAAATATTTTTCTGGGGGAGAATTAATGAACATGTTATATGTAGAGCATGCATTTTTATTTCCAAATGAGGAATTGATTCATTTTTCTATTCAAAAGTTGTTCTCTATCAATACAAGCAGATAACTGGTTGTGCTAGTTGAATTCCTGTATATGTGTGTGTTACTTAAAAGCTTACCAATAGATACAGTAATTTTCAGAGCTGCTTGTATTGCACTGCAACCTTTTATACATTATAGGATTACAGCATGTAAAATTGATGTTGAATATGCAAGTTATATGTTAATCTGATTAAATGAATGGAGAATTGCCCGATGCAATCAATTGAAATATTCAGCAACTTTGAGTTAAACCTGAAGGAAATTATCACCTTGAGGATGCCAAACCCATGGTACAACTTTGCATTTGCAATAATATTTGCCTATTTAGTGTTCAAAACCACACACACACATACATGTACACATACACATATACATATGCATACATATATGCATATATATAGTGGTTTTGTAATGAAGCAAGATTAGTCCATCAAGGAGAGGATTGTTAGAACTGGAAATGCAACCGTCTCCACAAGATAGGATTGTTAAATGTTGGATGAAGGATTTTAGAGTGGTTTTACTCATAACACTTTTTTTTTCCCAATGAAATGCAAAGGCATTGATATTATTTTATCACTTTATTAGTTGTTTATTTTCCCTAAAAATAAAATTACTTGATTTAAGTATGTGATGGTGTTTACTTGTATTTTAAAGCCTTGCATAATATTATACAGTAGATTGAAATGCATACTTATGTCTTTTTCTTTCATTGGACAGCTATGCTAAAGCAAATAAAATCAAACGCATACATTCGCTTTCAGTGGCGTACAAACTGTAAGTGATGGGAGGAAAAACCCACAGCCATTCCACTGAATTCTATTATTGACAACAGCAGAAGTAAAAAAATTAGAAAACAAATCCTTTTTTAAATAAAATGAAGTAAAAGACCTACATTGCTTGGAGGAAATGCTAATTGAAAATACCTTGCTAATGCTAGCTAGTCACAGGAAGGAAACATTAAGTTATTATTTTTAATAATGTTTACAAGTATATCCAGCCATTTCCAGCCAGTGAAAAATGTTAGCCTTGGTAAAATGTGGCAGTGCTACTTTTCACTGGTGATGCTGCTCATCTTCTCTCTGATAGCAATCATTAATTTTATTTTTTAACCCAGTCTTCAAATGAAGACAGATGAGCAGGAGAGTTTTAAATGCAAGCTGCTTATGTTCAGAAAAATGGCTGCTAGATTACAGATCACTGTGCCTGAGATGAGTCCAGCGAGTGTTTAGAAAGGGGGAGAAAAAAAGCCAAACAAGCATTAGGTGAGCGACAAACAGACAGGTCTGCCAAGGAACACAGACTCTGCATGTGTGTGCAAAGGTGTGTGTGTTCCTTCATGCATCTTGGGATGCGGAGGAGAGGGAAAGGAGGATGAAGGAAAGGATTCCTGTGCAATGGTACAGTGATCTGATTCATATCCTAATTGCTATGGAGACCCACAGATAGCATTATTGTTAATTGCTCTTGATAATTTTGGTGTTACGTTTTAATATTTATTTCTCATTAGCACTTAGAGGATTGTTCAAGTCCAAAATGCGTAATATATCACATCACTGGTAGCATCATTCTGTGTTCTTTTACTTATTCTTTTAATGTCATCAAGATTGTCTTTTTAGTCAAGTGTCAATGAGCATGATGTAATTTCTACGTCTTTTAAGATGTGATTTTTACTGAGAGCTTTACCTTGATGGTTTCTTACTGCAGACACACTGGATTTATACTCATACTCCTAATGCTCACAAGACTAAAGTTTTCAAGCTTGGTCCTACCCACAGTGGGCTCATCAGTGATTATTCAGATAACCCTTTCCTGGTAACTATTTCTGTATTATTAGAAAGGAACTGGTGGGTTGGGCAGTACATTAGAAACAATGAGAGACAGTTAAAAGGTTCCTCCTTTAGTGGAGTAGTGAGCTGTCCGCTGGAAGACCTGTAAAGATGGTCCCATACTGCCAATGACTTGGACAGACCTCCCAGACATCTGCCTTTCTGCATCCCCACAGGTGACCAAACTCCCCCAGGTAGGAGCTGGGGTGTCCCTGTATGCTCCAGAAATCCTCTGTGTTCAAGGGGGATTTTTAAAATAAAAGTCAGGAACTGATTAGATCAAGTCTGAACTTTGCCATAAAAGTATGGAAGGAGCAGATCTTGGACTGTTAATTCCACTCAGATACAGGAGTCTGGTGCCTGCAGACAGGGAGAGCAGTCCCTGTAGCTCCTCTAATGTGGAAGTTCAGAGCAGTTCTTTTAAGGAGCTTTGCTGGCTCAGAGTTTGAGCAAAGACTGCATCAAACATGCCTTCTCTACACTTCAGGGTTTTCTGCCAGCCCCACTGCTCCTGGGGAGTGACCTTGTCTCTAGGAATTAGGCCTTTTGTTACAGCCCCTTGTAAAGAGTTGGGAGAGGATTAATTGGTTTGCTCACTGCAGTTTCTGGAAGTATCTCACATTTTTCAGTGGAAGATGACTCTGGAAGTACTTTCCTATGGTGAAACAAATCCCTGCCAAAATAAAATGATGACTCCTGAATATTACTGGCAGCATTTCATGCCAGTTCTTGAACAGTTCATTTCTATCTGCACCTCCACTGGACATGTTCAGTGAGTTTATTTCCTGCTGTCAGTGTTTTCCTCCTTAGCTGACCATGGATGCAGGAAGCACAGATATGAGTGTTCTGAGCTCCCCCAGGTCTCATGTGGGAGGCGTGAACCAGGTTTAGCAGATACTCACTGCCCCATTAGGGCAGATGCACGTCTGGATTTGAAACCCTGAGTCTGAGGATGGTTCCTGTTAAAAAATGTTTATAGAGAAGGTACAGCAGAGGTGAAATGATTCTCAAGCCTTTTTTTCTCCACCACCACAACACCTCTAAGTGGGTTATCACTAAAAATTTCATCAAATGAAAGGTTTTTTAAAGTTCACCAGGATAGCCTTGTCCTCGTTGTGGGATAATGTCTCCATTCACAGCTGGCAGAGGATGAGCAGACACTCTGCTGACCAAAGTGAGGTTTGGCTGTCCTGGTACCCAAGGTGGAAGATGCTCTACTCTTGGCAGAATGGAGAGCCACTCCTAGGGCCAACAGCAACCAGAGGAAATTTTTTTCGTGACTGCCCTTGGAAGGCTGCAAAACCTGAAAGATGCCTGGCAGCTCTTAGCATCTTTATGTGTTGGCTATGGGAATGAATTAAATAACCCATGGATATTTAACTCCCATTCTAACCCTTTTTGCATGCTTAGCGGAATGGGGGTTGCTTAGTGCAAAACCAGCCTTTTCAAGGTGAAACCAACTTTAGCGTGATAGCAGGTCCTTGGTGGCAGTGGCTCACTTGCATTTCTCAGCAGGTGAGTGCAGAGATAAAGTTGGAAAGTGTGGGAGAGGTGCTGGGAGCTAACAGTGGCCTTCAAAGTAAGAGTGATGTTAGAGGGTGTCAAGAGGCAGAAGGTGCCAGCTGCCTGACAAAAGAAATATCATTCCTCACTATTAAAGAACACTCCAGATGCTTCATAAAGTCAGGGGCGTTCTCCTGAATGTTTGTATTTTTTTTAGCAAGGTTCCTAGCCTGCCTGCAATGTTGTTTTCTGGAGTCAGGGCCAAAACTCGTTTGAGCGTTTGTTCAAGAAAATAGACAATGAATCTCATGAGCAAGAGCCAGTCCTTACTGGCTGATGCTGCAGAGTGGTGGTTCCCTCTTCAAAATCCTAAAATCCTCTTCACATTGTCTTGTTCCTATGGGACATCATTACTAACAGGGACAGATTGTGCAGATACTCTCTCAGCAGTCCAGGGTGCGACGAGCATTTGTTGTAGGCACTCTCCAGTGTTTCTGCATCATAGATCTCCGTCCATCTCCATTTCTTCCTTGCCTTTATAACGAGCTGCTGGGCAACTGTTACTCAAGCCTGGAGATGCATTTGTATCAATAAAAATGGAAGCATGAAAAAAAGGAAAAAGCTCACCCGTTCAGTTTCATTGGCAGAAATGTTACAGTGAATTGTACTCAGACTGCAGGACTCTCCCTAGATTTTACAAGTGCAGGGGTGATAGAAACAGAATAACAAAAAAATGGTGAAAAGACAGGACTGCTGAAATTAAACAGGTTGAAAGTTGTCTGGCAGCTCCAAATACAGCAGAGAAGTATAGCCCTAGAGTGCAGCAAATTTAATCTTTGAACAGGTTTATTGTTTTATCAGGTTTTTGTTTAAGAAGGGTTTCATTATATATAACATTGAAATAAATTTTTACATAGCAGATTTATTCAACAGGTTTATCCTTTTAACAGCTCTGATTGTATTTCAGCAGTTGGTGTGTGGGGTCTTATACATCAAGCAAGTTTATTACTTTATCAAGTATGAATTTTAAGAAGTTTTCCTAATAATAGAAGATGTGTGGAGATTTATAGGCAGTATATTGTTCTATTCAGTGTTTGAGCTGTTTTACCCAATGTAAGCTACATCGTAACTACATGACAATGCTGCTAGAAATGGTAGTAATTGTGCTGTAACTCACACTATCTTCCCGCCACTGTAATAGATCTCACTTTGCTGTCCCAGTGCTTTAAAAACCCTTAAAAATCCAAGTACAACTACCCTGACTAAATTGTCTCTGTAAATTAGAAAAACAAAGTGGGGTAAAAAACAGTATTGACATTAGTAAGTAAATGGACTGTGCTAAGTTGTTTTGATAAAAATTCAGTACTTCTTGAATAGAGGAATCACAAAATCTCCTAGTGGGATGGAGAACTTGCTTTGGCACCTGCAGTAGGGAGCTGCTTGTGTCTGGTATCACCACAAATTTTTGATCTAAGAATTTTCTTCCAAAAATATCCATTACTGATTATTCAACCCAGAAATCAGTTTTGGAAGTTGTGTCTTCCAGAGGGAATGGTGTGAAAATTCAGGCAGCTGTTCCTGATTTGTGCCTCTTGCTAAGGAAAGTAACTGAAGAATACTTTGTGATATAAGGCATTTTTAGGATTGTTTTAATCTCTCTGCTTCTGCTTGGAAGGAAAAAAGTGATATTAAAAAAAGTCCTTTTGAGATGTAAAGTCAGTTCCTGTAAATGATATTATTATTTGGACTCTTACAGCATGCATTTCAAATCAAGCTGAATCTTGCTGATTTTAAGAAAGGTCTATCACACATTTTTTTCATGTTGGGAAATAGCAATTAATTTATAGAGCTGGTTTGGTGTGTGCTGATGAAATGTTTTTCATCATAAAATGCTGATTCATCAAAACTAGACTGTTTATAGAGAAAAGCTAATTTAAATTTATTTGTCTCAGAAATATTGGAGAAAAACTTCTGAAATTTGTTTGAATGACAACCTGTAAATCTGTAGTTTTGATTAGAAGGATTTCCTTTAAAAACCTAAACTAATTAAAATTAAATTTAAGTAGTGCTTCCAAATGAATAGTTCATTTGTTCTGGGTTACTTTTCCTTTTTTTTCACACTTTGGTTCACAAATATGTTTGAGAGTTCAGGTTTCCATCATGGCTTAGGACAAGACATTTCCTGTACCTCATATCTTTACAGATGAGAGTTTTCCTTCTAATGCTAGTGAGGTGAAAAAGCAAGAGTAATCTACAGCAAAATACACAAAAGTAGTTTTGTATAATGACGTTTAGAATCTCTAACTTTAATTTTTACCTACAACAGCTGCTCTTTTCCTTACATCTTTAGCCACAGGAATAGTACTCACCCAAGGAATGGTCAAAGCCATTCATGGCTGTGAGATACATGCAGTAAGAACTGCAAATTTGAAGCATTTTTTGACATAGTTACTGTAGTATATGTATATTGTCTTGCTGCTCTTTCATATTAAAACTTTTCTGAGAAGTGGGATGCTGCTATCTTGAATGTGAAAATTACTGGATTTGTTTAGTTTGAAAAGGAATATCAGCCATGTCCTAGTGTACAGCTGATATGTAGACTTGTAAGCCATTATTGTCAACCATTACTGTGATTTAATAAAATGTGATCTATATAATAAATATAATGTGTAACATTTATATAATAAATATTATTATTAATATAATATGAAATAAGCATACTTCTCTGCATTATTCAGATAGGTCTTTTCAGTGGTTCTACTATAAAAATTCTTACTTTTAAAGTGTAATTTGATTGACATCTACTCGATATTCTGTGATGACTTTGACATATAGCCTATCTGGTTGGCGGGTGCATCGAGGGTGTGCTCTATGGATATAGATAGACTTAAAAAAATTTTTTTTAAATTGTATGGTTTTGATAAAATCTGCAGTTCCTCTCAATGCAACTGTCATATCTGGCAGCTCTCAACTGGTGGAATATTCTAGCTTAAGACCATTTAGAAAAAAGGGGCTGACACTTTAGATGAAACTGAGTCTGATAAATTCAGTGAAGCTTTTGTCATTGACTATAGTGTGGCCAGGAGCTATGGCAGATGTCCCACTTTGGAGGGGCTTGGGTGGGCCTTTACTTTGCCCCTGCTTCTTGAACACAGCCAAGCTGTGCTCTGTGCTTTCTACCTTCCCCTTTTGACTGGGTGTTGTTCATCTTTATACCAAATGCTTTTCATTTGATAGTTTTGGGTCCCAGAGGACCAAAACCACCTTTCATTTATGCTGACTTAACTCCATTAGCTTCAGTGAGGTTACTTCTGGCTTCAAGCAGGTGAGTTGGCACAATAATTAGGTCAAATTTCTGTAGTGGGAGACGTTAAGTTTTTCTCTGTGCTTTTAAAAGGTGAGGCTCTTGGAGCCAGGAGTTTGCTATTTGTCATGAACATTTGTTCCACAGTTCAAGAAATGCATTGGTAAATTCATGCTGAATTGTGTTGGGTTTTTTTTTCCTGAATCTCATGCATTCATTTAACAGGCAGATTTGAGAATGGCAAGCTCTGTCCTCCAATTTGTAAGGCTACTAACAACCCAATGCTGTTGAGTTTCAGTATAGCATGTTGAGTTTCAGGATAGGATTGGTGGTGCTTTTCTGCTTGCATTGTTGTTTCTTATTAATTCTGTGTTATGCCTCTTTCTGAATTGTAACAACTATTGGTGCCTTCCTTGAAAGTTCTAGTGCATCCAACTTGTGTGTGGGTCTAGCATAGTGGCTCTGGTACGTAAGGTGTAGTGGTGGTAGCATTCAATGTTACAGCAGCACTGTCACCAATCTGGTACTGTCTCTTTTTCTGTTTCTGCATAACCTTCCTTCTCCCACACTTCTGAACTGCTCTATGGAGATGATCCATTAAGAATCGCAATAAAGCTTGAATGTTTGAATAACCTTTGAAATTATTGACAAATCATCCCCAACAGACCACCTAGGAGTCTGATATAGAACAAGAGATCGATGACAATGCTTAAGAGACAGGATCCAGACTGCAAAAGCAAGAGGATATGTCATATGATTTTTGCATGATGCCAGTGGAGCTCAAATATAGCAGGAAGGATCTACTGTTTGAGTGGACCCTGCTTTTCTTCTCATGTTCTTTTGGCAGATTAACTTCACCTGCTGCCTTCTCACAGCAGGGTCTGGGCTCATCATGAAGCCTGGAGGAAGAAACAAGTAGAAGCCATCAATGTGATGGCTTCTTGATCAAGTGGTGGCTTGCTTGAAGTTTGTGTTGTGTGAACCTGGAAACTCCAAGCACACCTTGTCATCTCAGCAAATTCACTCACTACCTAAGGGATTCACTCCAAGCCCCTGTGTATTCCTTGCCTCCATCACATAGGAGCTTCTATAGTCTAAAAGATCAATTCAGCTACTAAGTAACCTCATATTATTTCTATTTCACAACTGGGGAAGAAACAATTCATTTGGAGTCACAAAAGAAATCTGTTTTAAAGCCCTGTCCCCAGTATTTGAGTCAAGTTTATATGTTATTTTTCTTCCTTCCATTCCTGTGAGAATCAAGGTCCGTGAGTTCAACCATTTCCATAGAGGCAGGAGCTCCTGGTCATCAGCAGTGGGGGGCACAAGGGCCATGTTCACTTTTTCCATCCTTTTTGTTTTTTCTGGGACATCTAGGAGATTTGAAGCCAACGTGCACACAGTTTACAGCTGGGTAACAAAACTAATTTATTAATGGCTGTTGCACCCCATTCTCTGGGAAAAAGGCTGTTTAGCAGAGTTTATTAATCAGGCTTAGAAGTTCGGTGAACTAACGCTCCTTTAAGTACCACTAGTTTCTCTTTCCAGATAAATGTATCCCACCTAGGTCTGTTTGGCACAACAGTTATCTCTAAAGGCTTGTTAGATTAATGGTGTCTCCAGAGACATACCTGGCTTTAATTCTTACTTAAAGGTAGACTTGTGGCTCTGTAGCAGGTATTACCCCCTTTATGCTGAGCACATCTTTAGAAAGGTCAGCACTTGGAAAGATCTGAAAGCCTGTTCCTTTTCCCTTGTGCTGTATAAAGGCACCTGACCTTTCAGTGATCCTAATTTCTCTTCCTTTCCTCCTCCCTCCACTCTCCATCCAGCCTATTATTTATTGAAGTGTAATGGAAATTTCACCACCCCCCCTCGTTTTTTGGTTTTTTTTCAACATAGTTTCTAAAATAAGTGACTAAAGACAGTGGTGACGCAAGTTAAATTGCAGGTTACCTTACTAATTCATCAGGAACTTTCTCTTTTCAGAGCAAACCCGCTCTGTAGAATTTGGAGCTGCATGTGTTACCATGCTCTAGCTTGCACAATAAGAAGCCAGCTACCGCCATGCACTGAGCTCACTCCCCAGAACTCAGCAGCAGCACACAACCACCACAGCTTTTGCCTGCCACAGTGCTGGGATCCAGGGAGTTCCACTAGCACATACAAAAACTCTGCTTTTCTGTGAGAATTGTGATTCAGGCATAATCCTCATGTCTATGAGGTAAATCTTGATGCCAGCCAGGATGCAGACTGACTCTGGAGCCTGCTTTGAAGCAGGGCTTTGAACTTGCCCTGCTGCTGGAGTGAACCTGGATGTTCCCTGGCTCAGCAGAGGATGAGGGTCTTGTTCTGGCTTCCTAAATCAAAGCAGATGAGTGATGCCTCTATCGCCAAAGTTATGGAGAGATGCAGCCCACACTCTGTTAAGGAGATGTTGGAAAGGGCAGTGGAGATACGGGTGGGAACAGAGAGACTGGGTGTGAAGCCATGTTTGCTCTCCTCCTGGCTCTACTCTCAGGACTGAGTTGTGGTGGAACCAGCAATGCCTTGAGCACTCTCAGCGACCCAGTAACCGATGGTCTGAGGACTTCAAACAGGTCAGTGTGCTGGCAGCATGTGGGAACCCGTGGTCATTGGACAGAGGTGGAGAGGTGCTTTCTATGTCATTTTTTGTAGATCAGTGCATTTAAATGTGAAATATGGGTGGTTTGTGATTTTTTTCACTTTAATTAAAACCTATTTTTCAGGTACTAATTCCAAGAAACTGGGGTTTGGTTGGGAAGAAGAAGAAGGAATAAGGAGAAGAGATAAAGGAGGATATTGGGTTAGAGGGGCTTGAAATAAAGCAGAGGAAGTGAAGTGTAAATACGAGCATAGAGGCAAAACGAGCCAGGGGACAGTGAAGCCCTGGAAGCAATAGGAAAGCCTTGAGTAATTGCAGGATTTTAAAGAGAGCTGCAATGGGCAGAAAACAAAAGTTGAAGCAAAACCTGTGATCCTACCTAAATACCTTAATTACCACTGCAGCATTCCAGCCACAGATTGTCCATGTCTCCTGTTCAATTGACTTGCTGTCCCTTTCCCCAAACCACTCTGTTTCTAAAGGGGAAGTTTTCTAGTTTATCAATTGTAACTTTTTTTTCTTTTTAATTGAAAGGTGACATGGTTTTGGCAAACTTGTTTCCTGTCAGCAAGAACTTGGTTTAAGCTCTTTGGTTGGCTCCACTTCCCTGCAAATTAGCACTAATTGATATTCTCTTTTTTTTTTTTTTTTTTTTTTCAAAATCACTGGGCTCCAGGGGCTTGTCTTTCTTGCTAAAATAAGACTAAACCCAGCTGCAGCTGGAGATGGTATCCCTGCCTGGGTTGTTCAGTTCTTACACTTTCATTGTGAACATTCTTGCCCTTTTTGTACTGTCCTCATGGCACTCTTTGCTTGACAGTTTTTTTCCCAGAGGGTCATTCGCTCACACTTATCTTAACAGGGGATTTGCTGCTTGCTTTTCTATGGAGCTGGGTTCATCTGGGTTTAATAAAAAGGTCTTTTCATTCAGTTTGGTCAACTCAGCCATAGCAAGATTGAGAGAAGCACATTATAGTAAAATTGTATTTCCAGATTTTTGTTTTGGACCTCACAAAAGCACCCTTTTGCCCAGGTTTCGGAGAAGGGTTTGAATCAGAACAATGAGATTCTGTTGGAGATTTATCACATGCCTTGTGACAAGGAGCTGGAGAATTATCTAATATTACTCAAAAAGAGCACATGATGCATGCAAAGCTGTTCAGAAACAATATTAGCCAGACTCATTATTAAAAACCTAGAATTCAAGGTGTGACTGCAGACAAAAACCTACTTGGAGAGGATGGGAAGGAAATGAAACACCCTTTCCTTTAAAGTACCCATACAAAACAGTGGTGAGAGAGAACTAGCTCCAGTTTATAGAAATAAAACTGATGGCAGGGAGATCTGAGGAAGAAGATGCTGTTGAAATGATACGGTGAAGCATATCTGGGCTAAGGAGTGGGTTCACTCCGCAGCTGTCATGACCAAAGAGAACCACAAGCCGCCCAAGCATGCTGAGGGTCCCCTGCTGCAGCGGCACCCGTGTGTGTAGCCACATGCGCTATTTCGAAGTGCTGGTGGGATGTCACAGCAGAAGCTGGCAGAGGACAACCCTAGTTGAAGCTGGTGGGGGTTTTGCCTACGTAAGAACCTGAGAGGCATAGGATTTGCCTCTGTGTGATTAGCACTCCTTGTGACCAGGGGCACTTTGGATGTATCTTGCTGTGTTTATGTTTTTGGTTCTTATAATGAAAATTAGATCCCTCGTGTAGCCCTCTGCCATTTTGCATGTCAAACTGAAAGTATATGTGCTCGTTGTGGGTATTAGTGTCTCAGTTTAATGACAGAAGCCTCGGACAAATAAATCCATGTGCCATGGAGGATTTTCCTAATGAAACTGAAGTACGATACTGTTTACATAATGTCCTTTAGACTCTATTCAAAACAGCAAATGCCGGACGTCGCTGTTATCCACTGACACCAGCTAATACAGGCAGAAATGAAAATGTAATGCAAAGTGGCAGCTCCTTTTAACTTTTCTTGAAGTCTCTGTCTAGTGGCTCTGAGCATCCCCTGTGAACTTTTCCCCTCTTGGGTGCTGGGTTTTTGTCTTTTTATATATAAATATATATATATATTTATTTTTTTTTTTAACATATTGACATTCCAGCCCTTGGAACAAGGTCTTCACTCCTTTTCTCATTTCGAGATCTTGTTTTGGGAGAGCTCTAACACCTGTCCACTGATCGCCTGCCAGTCTGCATCTGTGCCCAGCTGACAGGGCTGTCTGCTTTGACTAATGATGTGATTGATGGACAAAATAAGGAAGAACACACAAAAAAACATTTCTGTCTGGTCTGGTGTGTCAGCAAGCCTTCATCAAGTGGCTGCTGAAGGTATATTTTGCTGCATGCCTCATTACACAGTAATGGCGTTCCCAGGCAAAGCTGTTTCTTTTCATGACACAAGACAGCAGGCAGCTTTATGGACTCTGGGCCTATCGAGCCTGGAGGAGAGAAGCGCTAAAGAGTGGTCATTTCCAAAAGTGCCTCAAGTTGCTTTTTTGTTGTCATGAATTTAATATGAATCAACACAATATGAAATGAGCATGAGGAATTTTAGTGACTAGTCATTTTTTAAAACTGCTGTCTAAACAGCCATCAAGAAAAAAAACATTTTCTTCTACCAAACCTGTTGCAAAAAGAAGTCATCTGTCAATTTTATTACATTAAAAAAGTACACAGAGGCGTATAGTCCAAACAAATGTCTGCTTCAGTGCTAAACATGTGGAAAGCACCATGTATCTGAAGTAAAAAAAGGCAAGTAACTGGCAGGCTGAATGCAGTGTTTAACAACTCAGATTTAAATGGCTCTTTCTGTATATCTGTATGAAGAACACTCTTGTGCAGTTCATATATTATGGTAGGGGATGACTGCCTGCTTCAGCAAACGCAATAATGATGCAATAGCCATCAGGCAGTGTGACATGGGGCTGTGAAAAGGCAGACATGAAACCCCCAGCACCCCTCTTGCTTATGAGGAACAAGCAGGACTTATCCAGGGAGAGACGGGTGCAGATAGAAGGATGCACACAGCATGCCACCTCCATTTTCCTCCTCTGCTCAAAGATGGGCCATTCACATCCATCCTCTATCCTTCCTGCAGCTTGTTTTCGCTTGGCTTCTCCCTTCTCCAAATGCTTGCTACTTCCCATAGAGTTTTTGCGCTTTGGAATACTTAATTTTATCCAGGAAAAGCAGCAGAAAATGAGTTATGCTTCTTCACTAAAGAAAAAAAGAATCTTTGTATTGTTTGCCTGTTCCTGATACAGAGGTCTTTTACCATGGGTTATTGGGAATAATTTGCAATTTTAATGAGTTGTGATTAGTTAAGAAATGGTTTCTCATGTAATAAATACTACACAATAAATTAGAAAATGTATACTAGTTCTTTATACCCACTTAGGAGAGAAAAACATCGATGTAAATTCTTGTTATGACAAATGTAAAAGATAATCTTTTAAAGTGCATTTAATTTACTGTAATATTAAGAACCACTTTATCGATGCCTGAGAGTATAGAAAAAATGAATACTGGATAATTCAAATCAAATAAATAGCATGATTAAATTCAGTATGGCACTTACTTGCAGACACAATCATGTTACCCTTACATACTTGTTAATAATAATAGAAATGCCATTTTTGGTTCAAGAATGAAAGACTTCTGTGTAGATGTAAATAACTAAGGGCTGTTAAACTGCTTTCTTTAGTCTTGATTCTAAATAAGGCAACTCCAGGTTCCCGGGAAGAAGAAATTTTGTTGATTGAAAAGTTTAAACAAAGTAATTACTCTATCAAGTGCAGTGGGGGAGCAGAGAGCCACAAAATATCAAGTACTTACAGGTTTCCAAGAAGTTCTCTGCTGAAAACCAGAAGCAGCTGGGCGGAGGAGAGGCCATTTTATCAGTAACCAATGGGTTTCTGTGCTCCACTGACCTTGAAGTCAATACCAGTGCTAAGAGCTCACTGTTTACTGTTTCTTCTTGCATTATTGGTTTGAGAACCATAAAAATGCCAGAGATTTACTATAAATCACAATTCAGTGGAGTTTTGTTGTCTTGGGTCTGTCTTTTTTTTTTTTTTTTTTTCCTTTATCTGAGCTTGGCCATATTTATTTGTGAATTATGGGCAAGTAGTTAGCAGAATGTGTCTCATTACGTTTTCCAGGGAGCTTTGCTCTCTCTTCAGTAGGCAACTTTGTGTTTCTGTGCTAATTTTGGTAATGCTGGTGGATGGGGTTTGAGTGTCTGGTAGGAGAAGCTGGGGTGTGAGCCCAGGGTGAAGAATGGTGATTTTCTTATCTCTCTTGCTGCTTTTTTTAACCACTTGGATTCAGTTTCTGCTTTGGTAAGGAGACATTCCATTTTTTTGGCCTTTTTTCCCTGAAGTTGTTGTGTGTGTCAAATTTGTCATGGTTTAATGGCTGACTATATTTCCCTGCGCTGGAGCCGCTAAACACATTTTCATTTAAGTTGGGATCTTTAAAGAATGATCATCTTATCCATCTGTTCAGAAAGCACAAAGACACAAATCTGGGTCAGAAAAGAGACTTGGAAAAATCCCCTGTACTCAATCAGTTTCTGGCAAGTGAATTTGTCTCCTGACTTCAGGAGCTGGTAGAAAAAGAGAGAATTTAGCTGCAAGAATATTCTTCTATCAGCTCTTTGCTTGGAGCCATGGCAAACAGGCTTCCAGTTTTGTAGATGGTAGCAGAGGAATTCAAAAGGATATTTAACCTTAGGTTATTTTCTTTAATCTTAGAAGAATCAGCCACCCGTTAACATGTCTATATATATATATATATATGTATATATAGGAGCATACAATCTTTTCTTTCCTAATCAGGTTTGTGTGTCTCTCTTGATTGATTTTTCTTTGTCCTAAATCTTTAATAATTTTTCTTCATGACTCCTGCACCCTGTCCAGGCTTTTCTTTCTGTTCTCTGTATGTGATACAGTTGTTAAAGCCTATGGCTCTAGAAGAAATCTGCTTATTTCTTCATTGTTTTTGACAGGGGGAAAAAAAAAAAAAGGTATCAGAGGATCAGATGGCTTAATTATATGTCATTTGGGTTGGAGGATGGGAGCCAGCATTTGAGGTATTGGAACTATTTTGTGAGAATGTGTTTCTATAAGGATCATCTGTATAGAAAAAAAATAAACAAAAACCAACCAACCAACCAACCAAAAAAAAAACCACAAAAAAACCACAAACACAAAAAAACACACACACACAAAAAAAAAAAAAAACCACACCAAAACCCCCAAAACCAGTTTTTGTCCTTGCCTGCCTTTTTCTAATCCAGGTTCTAGGACTGGAATCCATAGTCCATAGAAGTCAATAGACTTTCACAAACCTTTGAACTACAGATTCAAATTTTTCAAGGATGAGGACTTTTTACTACACTTTTATAAAAGTTCCTATTGATTGAATTAGGAATTTGACACATACAGGACTACTGAATTGTATGGTGTTGAGCTGTATTGCAGAGGTTGAACTTGTGCTCCTTGTTCCTACTGGAATCACCAAGAACCCAAGAACACTCCTGAAAACACCTGCCTCCTTGGCAAAGCTCTTGGCTCTGCAAAGTTGCTACTTTTGTTGGCAGTGTCTGTGTCTGTTGAAAGCAGTGGGATACTCTCAATTGTGATTTGTCAATATTGATTATCATTTATTAATATTAGTTGGTGGAAAGGAGCATGACTGAAAGAACAAATGAGGTATGCAGCGCCCACTGTGGAAGGGAGCAAGATGCTCCTGCAAAACCTGGATGGAGTTGCTCTTTGTGGATAATGAATAACTCCATTTCCCTTTAAGAAGTGACAGGGAAAGTGCTGAGGAAGTGTTTGGCACAAGTCACAGAATCATGGAATCCCACACTGGTTTGGGTTGGAAGGGACCTTAAAGCTCATCCAGTTCCAACCCCCTGCCATGGGCAGGGACACCTGCCATGGGCAGGGACACCTTCCACGGGCAGGGACACCTTCCACTAGACCAGGTTGCTCCAAGCCCCATCCAACCTGGCCTTGAACACTGCCAGGGATGGGGCAGCGACACTTCTCTGGGCACCCTGTGCCACGGCCTCAGCACCCTCACAGGGAAGAACTTCTGCCTAATGTCTGATCTAAATCTACCTTCTTTTCACCACTCTTTTTTCCCTGCTAACTTTGGATGAAGTTTTGTAGTCACCATCTCAGAAATGTAGACCAAGGTCTCTTGAAACAAGCCCTGACTTTACCTTGCAAATGATGATGGCAGCAAGGCTGGGATACACAGCAAGGGTGAGAATCCCGTTCTGAGAAAAAGCTACAAAAATATTCAATAAATTCTGCAGTGTTAGAAAGCTGTAGATATGTCAAACCTTGTAAGGTTTAATGAAAAATTTTAGGTACTTGTTGATAATTAGCATGAGGAGTTTTTTCCGCTTAAAAAGAAGAAAAACTAATTATTAGTTCTTGAGTGCTCTGTGACCACTGATCTTTATAAAGTGCTGTGATGACCAGAGCTGTGTGAATAACTGATGTTTCTGTTCCTTGGCAATGTGAATATGTGGATAAATAGTTCAGAAACAAATTAATTTTTTTTATTTCACTGACTTGGCTGTTGATTTTTAGTTATTTTTGGTAGCTTTCAAAACAAAATGGAAAAAAATGTCAAAGAAAACCTATGTCTTTGGAATTTCTTTTGTTCAAAATATTTCAGTATTTTCAGATTTTTATTTTTTTCATGTTGTGCTTTTACTGATGCCCTTGTTCCAGTGAAGTGGAAGTAAATTTGATAGCTGCTTCCCTGTTTTCATATTTATATTTTTTTTAACTGGAAAGAAGGCTTTTGGTAGAATAATTTTGCTTAGATCTAGTGGCAGTACCTTACATATGGGAATCATTAAGATGTAAGATTAAGAACCTATCAGCTGAAGGCAATAAAATCAATTTTAAACTTCTGGTGTCCACAAGCGGGGAAAAGCCTACGCTTTGTTAACATGCCCCTTGGGTTGTAACAGTGGGATGCTTAAGGCTGACATGGAGTTTAGGACCCCCATATGGTGACCTCTCGGACCAAGCCACTGAAGGCTGCTGTATGTATTTGTGAGTGGGGAGAGACCCTCAGACAGCAGAGAAATTTCCTCTTCCTTTCCATTTGTGTTACATTTTTTTGTCCCTGCAGTGTTATGGGTATCACTGTCTACTGGTATCCAAAGCAGAGAGCTCTAGTGAATTTATGATCACTCCTTTTCTCTTCAGACATGTCCAACAATGAATACAGTTGAGGAGCTATGTTGTCTATCAGTTCAAAATCCTTTAATGTAAAATGTACGGTGTATATCCACACTATTGTATTAAAAGCTGTATGCATATGCAATACATTAGGAAGATACTGTGTATAATGCAGCCACCATATGTCATATAAAATAAAAATGAAGAGGGTATATGAGCAAATACTGTACAGCATATGGCAATATGAATATTAACCTCAATCTATAAATAGCTTCTGAAATATGTGTTTTAAAATAAGGAAAGAAACCTAACATAATAGCAATCGAGTAGAAATTCTGCGTCTTTTAAAAGTTCTTGATGTCAAGGAGGCAAAATATCATTCTAATACTTAGATTTAATATGTACTTCACACAAAAGTAAATCATGTAATATTTTCATGGCAGGCACAGAATTTTATGATTTTTATGATGATCAAGGAATTGGGATTCATATTTTATAGACAGTACTAATAACATAAAGAAAATGCACTGGAAGAAAGATCTTGAAGAGGAATCGTGGTGAAGTTGCAAGAAGGAATGGAAAACTTACTGTAATTAAGAATTTTTCATAGGTTTTGGGGCTGTTTTCAGAATAGCTGTTGGTATATTCACAAGGCAAATATGTTGCTATTAAACAATAAAGAACAATAAGAACAATAAGTTGCCCTGTTTCTGATTGCAATTATAATGACATTGAGCTAATTACTTTTGGAAATACTATGTGTTTGATATTAAAGTTGTGTTTGTTCATACATGTTGACTATTAATTGGTGTCTGATTCTATCACTAACAAATCCCCAGTTCAGATCTTCTGATAGGGATAGTGTAACATACTTGAATCTTGGGTCACTACTGCTTGCTCTTTGCATTCTGTATCGATGAATGTACCAAAACCTAATCTAATGTGGAGAGTCTGTTGCTAATGATGATTTGACAGGCAGCATTACCCCAAGGGAAACAGGATTCTTTTCTATGTGGGATGCTTTGAAGAGGGGGCAGAGAGCAATATGAATTTGTGCCCTGAGCAAAATTAAAAATTGAACTTTGATTATGTTGAGCTTCCCTGGCATATGAGGCAGCACTAAAACAGGATCCACATCACGCAAGATGATGTTTTTACCAAGCAGTTTAATTTGGATATTCTACTAGGAGGATGCGGGGGCTTGAATCTGATGCCCACCTTTGATTATTAAGGAAATTTTAACTAAGTTTTCCTGTTCCCCAAGATATGCACCACAGATTTGGTTGCACTGGGGAACCAGAAGGAAAATATTCCTCATTTTTCCTATGGAAAAATCTCCAATTTTCACACAGGATTAAGTCTTACTTTTATTAAGAGCAGTGTTGCCATGCGAATATGTATCTGACTGGCTGGTCAGAGCGGTAAGTATGGAAAGGGTGATTCCAGTCCTCATGGGTAATTATCAGCTTAATTACTTCTCAGTAAAGGACCATGGCTAGATGAAGGAAAAGCAAGTTGTAAGGAGAAGGAATGCTGCTAGAGGAAGAAAAGGGGACAGTGCAGTAGAAAGAGAGGGAAGACCTTTTCTCATACAGGGGATGACACAAGAGGTGCTCAAGAAGGAAGGTCCTAGCTGTGGGAGTTTTCAGCTTCTGCCTGGAAGCAGTCAAGCTGAAGTGCCTGCTAAGAAAATGGAAAAGAGTATTTTCTTTTACTGAGAAGTAACCCAGTCTGTATTTTCATTGTTAAAGGGAGCACAGGATAATACTGCTATCAGCTTTGTGGCTGATGTGTAGCTTGCTTGTTCAGCAGCTGCTTCCTTGAATCAACATGTCCCTACCAAATTATTGTAAGCTTTTTCTACTTAATTACTGCAATAAACCAAAAGTCTCTTAAGACAAGGTATGGATTGCTAGAGAAGTCTGAGCGAGGGTGTGTTTTAAGAGTATTTCATACAATAGAAACCTTAAGGAGATGACCCTGCAACCTTATCTGGATTTTCCACAGACAGTGGTGTATGTGAAGTGTTCAGTCTGTTCCCTGCTCCTGAAATGGAGCATTAACAAACTCAGCAGTGCTACTGATGCGGTACTTTCTCCTAGAATTGCTAAGAATTTATCCTAGGAAATCTTCTAGGATTTCCTGTCACCCAACAGGAAAAATGTAAAAAGTCCGTGATTAAGAGGCCTTGATGACAGAAGCTCCTTTCCTTCATCTTGGTGGCAGGCCATTGAAGGCCAGTGCCAGGTACACTGGCAGCAATGGGGTAACCTTTCCACTGTAAGTATTTAAATTTCTACTGCATTACCTCAGCTGTCTGGACTGGTGCTTTAGCATTACGTCCTAAGGCACTTTAGAGTACGTGGTGCACATTACAGTGGAAGCTGCTCTGTGAGGGTGAATTCCAGCATCACCTGTACACGTACCAGGTTAAAGTACATAAATAAGTGCAAGTGCCAAAGTGCCGCTTGAGCTTCACTGCGTAGTCCCATGAAGTCCATGAGCGTGCCTTCAAGATGCTGATCAGTACCTGGGGTTTGTTATATCTGTGCTGGGATGCTGTGGGTTGGGAAGCGTGATGGGTTTCTGACCCTGCTTTAGATTTCACTGGAAATCTGAACTGTGGAACATAGGGCAAGAGCAGGATAGATGCAAGTGGTTTTATTTGGAGGTTAGTAGCAGCCCTGTACGAATCTGAGCCACCCACTGCCAGGGGAAATGTCTTTAGAGCAGAAACCCTCTTGCTGTGATCTGTGGCAGGGTGACACCACAGCTGCCTGCTCACCTGGCAGGAGTTGCTACTAAAGGCTTTGTAGTACTCTAGCATTGCCAATCTTCCATTTTTAACATGTACTATTAGAACTAATGGTCTTAAAAGGCCATTACAGTCAATATTGCTTGTAGGTGTATATATGTTTTAATTGCCTAAGTGCAATTTTATCTGACTGAGCTGGTAGCAGGCGCTGACAGTGTGTCTGTCACACTTCTGCTCAGCTACTCAGTTTACTGGGGTTTCCTGGTAGATTGTTTCACTTTGTTTTCTGTAATATCTGCCCTGTAGTTGAAGGAAAGAAGGACTCACAAAATATTTTGAATTATACTTTTACCTTCTGAACCGTTATGCGTTTTTGGTTCGAAGTGGGACGCTTTGGTCCAGCTATGTTTTGCTTTCCACCAGATTAATAAGTTAGTAGAAATCATACCACAGAGCACACTTCTCAGCTATTGTCATTACTAGCAAGCATAATAAAGAAAAATAATTGGCTAGCAAAAGGTTTGATAACTCAGTTTTATGTTTCTCAGAAATGACTCATTCCCATATGCATTCTACAAACTGCATTCTGCAGGCTGAACTCACTATAACCTGCTCTTAGGCTCTTGTCTCACATTCCCGTTTTGGCATTAGAAACAATAAAACAACAGCATCTTTGCAGAGTATGTAAATGCATAATGGCTTTACAAACTGGATTGATAATTACTTATTGCACTAAATAATCCTGGAAGTGTGTTAGAGCAGGAATGTAAGAAGAACGAATGAACTTACATAAGTGGAGAAATCTATGCATCCCTTCTGCTGTCTGATTCATTTAAACAGTCTTATTACAGTATCAATGCAGAGGGGAGATAATGAAGATTGGTTTATGTTGTTACATCTTTTTTTCCAGTTTATTTTATTTTAAGAAATGCAGTGGTAGCTGTGGGTGGAGTTAGTAGACACTAGTGCCACTAAAATGCTGCATTTTGCTAGCTCTGTGCAGCATGGGGAATTCAGAAAAAAAAGTTAAATGCCAAAAGTTAAATTCTTGTGCAGTAAATATTTGGGCTGCACTAAATTGAAGTTTGGATATTTTGAAAAAACATTTCGTTTTGTAGTTTTTTTAATAAGCTTTCAGCTGGCATCAATTAAATTAATTTGACCTTTTGAAAGCTAATTTCCAAGAATTACCTCCTCTTTTATACTAAATTATTTTGTAAATAAAAAGGTGTGACACAGGAACATAGGAAGCAATTAGGCTTTATTCATCAATGCCTGTCTCTTGAAGTCAGTCAGCACAATGGAGCTCAATACCCCTGTTACAAGACAGGTAGTAACATATTGGTAGCTACATTTTTCTTTTTCTTTAGTACTCTTTTGAGGTTGATTTTTCAGCAGGTAACTTTTCACTTACTGGGTAAGAAATCACACTTGTGCTTTACCCATTCACAGTAAATATGGGATTCACTTTGTAGCTGTGCTATGAAGGATTTAGTTTGGTATCTGCTGCAGGGTTACTGGGGAAGTGGAATTTTTACAAGTGCAGAATGACACATGAGAAAAGGTGGCTTGGGTTGCGGGCCAGCTGAAATTCAAGCCTTCAAACTGATGCAGCTGCGAACCTCCATTTAAACTTTTAACCGAGTTATGTGTAATTTAAAACTAATTGTTACTTGAGACGTGCAGAATGGGAAGAAGAATGTGTGTGTCCTTCCCTCCCCCTCTGTTGGCTAGATTTGAGCTGACTTTCACTGGACTCTGCCCTGTGCATCACCACTGGACATCACTGGCTGCAGCTGGTGGCGGGGGCATTGGGCAGGTTGAGCAGCAGCTATTTTTGTAGCAGTCACATGGTGGAGACCAAGTCCTGGGTATTTTAGAGGGGGCAAGTGCGTGTCTCTTCTGCCATGTAATTTATTTGTATTACTATCTATGATCACAATTTTTGCCCTTGGTGAAGTCTTGGAACCGGGAACCTTATCCCCTGCATAGGTGAAAAATGATGCAATGCTGACATGGTTTCTGCCACCTCATGTTGCCCATGTCCCACCTTCAACTCTGACAGAGGGGTTACTGTACTGGGCACGTGCAGGGAGCGGTCTCTTCATTTAACCAGTTAGGGAGTAGCAATTTTTTTAGCCAATTTTTTAAAATCTTATAGATTCAGCAGTTCTCATTGAGGAGGATTAAAATAACCTTACTTGTCTTCAAACCCATGGAAAATTCACTGATATTTAATACATTTCAATTAGCAAAATGAACTGAAAACATTTAACATTAATTGGCCATTGCTTTCTTGGAATATCTACCTCTCCCTTCTGGCAAATATTTCCCCATGGAAAATATTTGCAAAGGTCTTTTCAGGGCTAAAATCCTTGGAAGAAATCAGCTAGAATTATACATTCTCTGTGAAATATCAGCAATTAGGACAGACACCCTCCTCTAACTCTGAGCCAGGCAGCTTGACAAATATGTCAAATTAATACATCACCAGGTATGAAAGTGCAGTTAGAATTTGACTGAGGTACTTCCAGCCTGAGAAAGGGAACGATTTATCAATGCAAACTTAATAACATCTATTTGAATCTAACTAAAAATCAATATTTCATTACCAAATTGTTAGTGAGAATGAAGAAAAATTGCAGAAGTTGGGCAGTTTGGTGGAAGAGAAGCATCAGGAGTTCAATGTGAAGACGGGATGATTCATGAGGCCAAGCCGGTGGAAGGGTGAAGGAGGACAAATGCAGGAAACTTGGAGGGCCCTGTCTCTGGTGACCTTGGCAGAGAAAGGGAAAAAAATACCAGAAAATGAAAGCTACTGTCAACTCCCAACAGGGATGGATCACACCATAAATCAAGCATAGCCCTGAGAGAGAAGAGAGGGGCTTTGGGTGGGGGGCGAGAATGATGGGGGAGGCTGTCGGGTAGTTTAACTCTTTGAACCTTGGATGCCTTTTATTCGTACTTTAGTGGAGTTGGTAAAACATATGTGAATCCCTTCCCTTTGCAACAGTTTACATAAAAACATGTCAGAGGCAGATAAATGGTGAAACATTGCTTGCCATTGGCTGGGATTTAAAGTACAGTACCAATAAGCATTTCCTTCAGCCCAGGAAAAGAGAAAAATGAGAGACTGAGGCTCCTGTGACACATAACTAAATCAGTTGGTTGAAAGGCCTAATCCGGGAGAGACTTTTTGGTGATTTGCAGGGGAAAAAAATACAGATTTAAGGACATTAGTATTTCTATTACTGAAATAGTCTATTGATCTGAACAGCAAGCAAAAACCGGCCTTTAAGCCTAAAATACAAATGAAACAGAAGGGCTTCTGGATTTTTTTCAACTTACAATGTTTAGTTCTTAAAATCTGCTCTCTGACAGAAGTGGAGGAGGTGAGTGCCACAAAGGGGTTCAGAACTGCTTTCTGAAGGGCTGAAGGGAATTCTCGGGAAATGTGAAGGTTACCTCTCTCAACCAGAATTAAAACATAGCCTCAGCACTCTATTTGCTAAAGACAGACACAAAGTATTCCCCCCTGTTTTTGTCCAGAGACTATTTTTTACCCTTTGTCCTGATAGACTTGTATTTTCTTTTTCTTATCATAGTATCTCAGAATCATAGAGTGGGGAGGGTTTTGGAAGGAACCTTAAGATCATTCAGCTCCAACCCCCCTGCCATGGGCAGGGATGCCTCACACTAGACCATGTTGCCCAAGGCTCTGTTCAGCCTGGCCTTGAACACTGCCAGGGATGGAGCATTCACCTTCTTTGGACAACCTGTTCTGGTGTCTCACCACCCTCATAGCAAAGAACTTCTTCCTTATAGCCAATCTAAACTTCCCCTGTTTAAGTTTAAACCCATTTCCTCTTGTCATATTGCTACAATTGCTGATGAAGGGTTCCCCTCCAGTATCTTTGTAGACCCCCTTCAGATACTGGAAGGCTGCTATGAGGCCTTCATGTAGCCTTCTTTTCTCCAGGCTGAACATCCCCAACTTTCTCAGCCTGTCTTCATACAGGAGGTGCTCCAGTCCCCTGATCGTCCTCGTGGCCCTCCTCTGGACTTGTTCCAACAGTTCCATGTCCTTTTTATGTTGAGGACACCAAAAGTGCACACAATGCTCCAAATGAGGTCTCCTGAGAGCAGAGTAGAGGGGCAGGATCACCTCCTTCGACCTGCTGGTCATGCTGCTTTTGATGCAGCCCAGGATACTGTTTGCTTTCTGGGCTGCAAGCGCACGCTGGAGCCGGCTCATGCTCAGTTTCTTATCGACCAACACCCGCAAGTCCTTCTCCACAGAGCTGCTCTGAATCACTTCTCCTCTAAAGCTGTAGCTGTGCCTGGGGTTGCCCCAATCCAGATGTGGAACCTTGCACTTTACTTTGTTGAAGTTCATGAGGTTGGCATTGGCTACCTCTCAAGCTTGTCCAGGTCCCTCTGGGTGGCATCCCTTCTCTCCAGCTTTATCAACCAAACCATACAGCTTAGTGTCATTGGCAAACTTGCTGAGGGTGCTCTCAATCACACAAAGGGACCTGCGTTTTCCTTTGTGGGCCATATGCATCCATGCCATCCATGAAAGGGAGCACCTTGCATTTTCAGTTGTGAAAAAGCCTTACAACTGAGCAGTTGTAATCCTGAGCAGACATGGCAATGGCTAGTGTGGTGGGAGGTGAACCTTGGGTGCATCCACAGGTTGACATGAAGGCACAATGAAGTATGTTCTGATCCACACCAACAGGAAAGTTAACAATGGTTATTGTATTTGACTTCTGCCTTTCTCTCTGAATATTGAAAGTTGCCAGAAAAACTAATGCTAGAGGTATTAGAAATGCACCTTGGGAATGCTATGCTAGAGCTCCTGCTGTGGTGCACATCTTTGAGATCACTAGCAGGGGGTTGTTGTTCGTTGTTGCGTTTCCACGTCTTTTACCAGCAACCTTCATCGTGTGTGTGCTGGATACAGCACTTTTCAACCCCCTCAGGGAAAGGCAAAATAAGGTGGTGGCTCCCAAGCTCTTGAGGCTCATGAAAATACTTTTGGCTTGAAGGTGGTGGGAAGATGCAATGAAATGTGAATTACAGTGGGTTGAAGGAGAAGGACTTGTGTGTTGTGTTATGCTTTTGTTTTGCAGGTTGCCCTCAAGTGGCAATGTGGTAAATCATCTATCAGCAAGAGGGCAAATAAGGGGCAATGATGTGGTTCAGAAAGCATGGCAAAGTATGTAGGCGTGCTCAGCAGTTTCACTTGTGGTACTGCTTTTTTTATCTAAATATAGGACTCATCATAAGCTTCACATGAGAAGCTGCAGATCTAATCAAGGTCAGAAGAACATTAAAAAAAATTGGAACAGGAAAAGGCTATCAGGACCAATGTTTCTGTTTCTTTTTTCCTCCTGTCTTAGCTCTGGATCTTGGCTCTAATTGCCATTTATTTTTTATTGCTCTCACTATACTTCTCATATAATGTTTATATTAATGGGCTGGGGCAGGGGGGAGAAGGGGGGAAGTGAAGAAACACCAGGAAATGGAGTGCAATTGGAGTATGTGAGATGTGGCTTTTGTCTTCTTTATCACTGTTTTCTTGTAGTACTTCCAGCTCAGATATTAATTTATCATTGAGAGTGCTGCAGAAGTGTGGTCCCTTGTATTTTATTGAAGGCTTGATCTAAGCTTTCCAGATGGTCACCATGTGATCAAACCAGCCATGGGCAAATCGGATATTTCTTTGTGTCTATATTTGATTTCTTTGCCAAATTCATACCTATCTAATCTTCTGCCCATGAGCCTGCATTTGTTTGTTCTTTAAAGAAGTGTGTAACAGCTCCACGTCCTCATGGGCTAGAGACAATGAGGATGATTGCAAACATGCACCATCTAAATGTGGTTAAAATGTGAAGCTATTGCATACAAACAATAGCTCTCTACATCTCAAAAATATTTATCGAAGCCTTACAGAAGACGATTAATTCCTCTCCTCCTCAAGGAATGAGAATATGTGGTGGGGCGCATATTATCTGGTATTGACATGACACTGCTTCAAGTAAGTGTTTTGATTTTGGGGATGCGAAGAGCTGTGAAATATTAATTATGAAAATCCACAAAGCCCTTCTGCTTGTGGAGTCCCTGCTTTAGTGCAGGAGTTTAATGGATGTGAATGAGAGACCATCTATGCCAAGTAGGTGGTTCTTTCTTAAAAAAAAAGAAAAAAAAGGAAAAAAGAAAAAGCAAATTTAAGGTTATAACAAAATTCTATATGCTTCAGAACACTGAAGTAACAATATAAAACCCTTCATAATCGTGATATGATTAAAGGATTTTTAAAAGCTGCCTTGTAGTCACATTTCCATTTTCTGATAAATTCCGTACTGTCTTTCAAATCACTTCTCATCATAATAATAGGAACTGTAAAAAATCCTTCCATTTCTGCAACATACTGTGAAAAAAATGGAGGTGGAAAGGAGAGAATTAAGAAGGTTCCAAGTTTTATCATTCTGTTCATAAAGCAGCGCAGCAACCATAACTGCAGCACAGAAAAGAAACAGATACTGTACTGTCTGAGGTATTCTTTGCCATAAACTCCCATAATAGAAACAGATGGCAAAACCGCCTTGGAAGTAAGGGAAGTACTGTACATGCAGCTCTACCCTAACATATGAATTGATTCAGGCCTGACACATAAAGGAATACGTCTGGAGCTCTGCCAGCGCTACTGTGTAGTGCAGCAGTTGGTGCTGGAGAGGAGAGAACCCGTGATTGTGAGTTTGGGGCTCTGGAGCAGCGAGGCAGCAGGACCTTGTCCTGCACTTCAGCGGGTGTGTTGTTCTGGTGGGGATAGCAGAGATGGATGGAAAACCTCAGAGGGAGCTTCCCTCAGAGCCCCTTGACGCTGGAACATCTCGGCTGTGCTGCAAAGTGCTGTTCATGGTGTGCCAGGGTGGGGGCTGCCTCCTCTTTCTCTCCCTGCCTCTGCTCAGCAGAGATCTTAATTGTAATGTGAGATAGCAAAGTTGTGTGGCGAGTACCGTGCATGCAGTGAAAATAGCAAAACTGTTTTTTCCCTTCTGGTATCCAGCTAAGGAAATGTTGCTCATTTCATCTGGCGTTGTTTCACTGGTCCTGCTATGAGTGAAAGGAAATATAATGTGTGCATTGCACTAGAGGGGGAGCTGAAGGTCAGGAGTGAAATACGGCTTTCTACTGCACTTGGTCTCTGTCTGAATGTTACCTACATTATCATCAGAGCTCACTGTCATAATAGGAAGACCTTGTCACAGAAGGGCAGTCACCTAGAATCAGGAAGAAAAATTGGGGGAAAAATACTAAATAAGATAAACTAAACAGAAGACCAGCAGAGTGCCCAAACTTCCTTTGTGTATGTTTGAAAGCAGTAAATTATCGGCAAAGGACATGCTTGCCCTCCAGCACCTGAAATCCCACTATTGTCTTGGGCAGAAGTGCCACACTCCTAACTTCTGTAACTTTGTTATGAGCATCTTTCTACCAGTGCATCTAGCTTTGACCTCTGTGCTTTTGTGGTGGCTTTGATTTATAAACTCCAATTACATTTTGGGCAGTAGCCTTTCAGATATTCTTGGAAGAGGGGGTGTATCACTGTTTTCATTAGATAAGACCATGACAAAGAAATTTCACTATTCTGTCTATGCCCAAGTCTATGCATTAGACCCCTGCAATGTGCTCATCCAGCAGTCTAGCTGCAGGAGGACCTGACAGTGCTGCTGGCATGTGCTGTCCTGAGCTCTTCCTCACTGCCAGGAGTAAATTCTGCTTCATGTGTTTTTGAGGTCAGACCTGTCTACCCACTCTGTGGCTGAAACTTTGGTCTAATTGCAGCGCAAAAGAGATTTTAGACATTAGTGTGAAAACCAAGTACTGCACTGGGTTAGACACTAGTGTGAAAACCAAGTACTGCACTGGGTGTGCACTGTTTGCATACCCTCCAGCCACACAATTAACAGCCTAATATTTGTGCGTTTCCTCTTTCTTCTAAAGATAACAAAGAGCTTTGAAAACATTAATTCATATTAATATGTTGCTAAAACCAAACAAACATGTTTCCAGGCTTCCACGCCTCTCCTCTCCTGACCAAAATTCAAACCTGTGATCTCCAAGACTTGGCTGTGGCTCAGAGGTGATGTCAGGCTCTGAGCATGTCCACCTCGAGACTCCTCTGTCGGCAAGCATGATTAGGTAGGACTACAATTGCAGTAGTATCTGGCAATTCAAATCACCAGTCATGGAACTTCTCTGATTTGGAGACTCACCAGAGTTCAAGGATTTATCAGCTAATGCGTACAAAACCAAAAAACACTGCCAAAACCATAATCGGGGCAAATTGAGCTTCAGGATTTACTGTGGTAGTGCAACTCTAAACCATTTTGATGGGGTTTATTCTCGTGTCAGGTCTTGTGGGATCATAGAATCACCTAGGTTGGAAAAGAACTTTAGGATTATCAAGTCCAACCATTGCCCCAGCACTGCCAAGGCCACCACTAAACCATGTCACTGAGGGCCTCATCTGCGTGGGTTTTGAACACTTCCAGGGATGATGATTCTACCACTTCTCTGGGAAGCCTGTTCCAATGCCTGATTACCCTCTCTGTGAAGAAATTTTTCCTCATATCCAAACTAAACCTGCCCCGACACAGCTTAAGACCATTACCTCTTGTCCTGTCACTTGTTATCATTAGCAGGTATTTGGAGATGGAAGAGCAGCTGCCTTACCTCAGTCACCAGGAGCCAGCTGAGGGGGATCTTGGTGGATATTTCTTTTGGAAGGATGGTATTCAACCAATGAAATGCAAAGCCAGGTAATGATAGGAGCATTTGCTTACATAAAATGCACTCTTTCATCTCATTTTAGTTGTTACTCTGACAGTTTAAGCTTCTCTAATACTGTATCTCTTTTTAATGAAGAAATTACACATACACAGAAATCACGTATTTACAGCATAGAACACCTATTGATATATTTTGGTAATTTTAACTGAATTTGGAAGTCTTCATAAAGTGAGAAATACAACATTTCATTACACAATTACAGCTAATTATTTTAGAAATACAGTTTAAATGCAAGTTATCTTAAATTTATTGCTTATCTGACTGGGAAGATCTAAGCAAAACCTGAAAATCATAAACCCTTCCAGAACATTATATTTTATGCAGTCCAAAATGTGACACATGGGGTCTTTAATAATTCACTGCTTGTTAACATTAAACAACTGTTAACATGCTCAAATAATTAGTTATGCTTGCTTGACATGTTTGCATCTTTAATAATTGATGCATTTATCTTAATTACTAACAGTATTATGGTCGTAATATGCATCTTTTTTGTATCTTAAAATTTTAACAAAAACTGACTTTTTGCCAAAAATTATTATCCTCTAAGTTTTAATTACTCATTGTAATTAAATTGCAAGCTGCAGTATTTTATTAAGAATATCTTTCGCAAAAAATAGTTAATGGAAAAGAGGTGATTTGTTGTTTATGCATCACACTTAGTAAATATTTCATAAGTTTCATATTACCCTTTCAGAGCGGATATAAAAAACATAACATTCTTAATATAAGAGTCAATTTAAAAGCTGCTATAGTAGTCTTCATTTCTCATCTCAAAGGTTTGCAAAAGTCAGTGAATAAAGGAAGACAAAAAAACCCAAACAAAAAACATGGTGATGATTGTAAATAGGATGCCCACAGTGACAGGAACCAAGGTTGGAGACGTGGTGCTGGTGAGTGCATAATGTATTCTCCAGTGGAATTAGTGTGACTTGAAATAGAGATACAGAAGTTGTTTCATTCTTCAGCGTTCTTCTGATTCAACTTTTGCTTGCAGGCTGCTAATAATAATAGTGACTGTACTTTGTAATAATTTATTTATTGCAATGCTGGTAGAAATAGGGGTGAGCTTTGTGTCAGCCAATTTAAAAAGACCATGTTTTCAAGGCCTTCCCATTGGTAGGACAGGCTGCTTTAGATTAAGATGCCTATTTCTGGTCTCAAAACATTGTGAAGGCAATTACCACTCTTGTGGAATGACAAAACTTGTTAATGGTGTCAAAGAATTCAGCTGCATCCCTGTTCTGGTGCATGGCTGTGTTCCTTCTGAAGTGACCCATGAAGATGCTTGAAAAGGCATCAGCATATTATTGGCAGGAAAATGTCCGTCTGAGAGAAGAAAATGTTGTCCAGAGTTTTAGAAATAAAACCCAAAATCTGTGAGACACTGTGTCACAGTGCCTCAGACTGAATGTCAAGGCTACATTTAGCAAGTGACTAATGAGATCCCAGCTTGTCTCTGAGGTAGGTATCTTCCAAGGAGCTAATACATGAATCATGAGACAAAGTCAGCCAAAAGACTGCATTTTTAATGACAAAATGTGCCTGGGAATAGATCTAGTTAAGGTGAGTCAGTAGACCTAAGGTTCAGAAATGTCCGATGTGCCAGGCAGGGTGGGCAAAGGGAAATCATGGTCAGATCCAGAAGTGCCTCCTCTGAACTCTTGGCTTTGAAGTCTTATTTCAGAAAGTTTTAACCCAAATATGACCCTTTGCCAGAAAAGCATCTTGAGATCAGGTGGAGAAGGCTGATCTCTGATGCATTGTGCAGAGTGTACTGCCTGCCTTCTCAAATGATTGATGGCTTTTTGGGGTGGCCTGCGGTAATGGAACTCACAGTCCTCAGCTTCCAGCAGAGCCTCTGGTCCTTTAGGTTCTGCAACAGCAACAGTGCTGCAGAGAAGGTTTGAACCTACTGAGAGGCTGAGAGAGATGGGCTTGTTCAGCCTGGAGAAGAGAAGGCTTCAGGGAGATCTTAGAGCAGCTTCCAGTGCCTAAAGGGGCTGACAAGAAATCTGGAGAGGGGCTTTTGACAGGCTCATGTAGTGATAGGACAAGGGGTAGTGCCTTTAAACTGTCAGAGGGGAGACTGAGGTGAGCTATTAGAAAGTTCTTCCCTGTGAGGGTGGTGAGGACCTGGCAGAGGTTGCCCAGAGAAGCTGTGGCTGCCCCATCCCTGGCAGTGTTCAAGGCCAGGTTGGACGGGGCTTGGTGCAACCTGGTCTAGTGGAAGGTGTCCCTGCCTGT
>WYDI02012272.1:0-26003 GCA_009867235.2 Psittacus erithacus
GGTTTAGTGTGAGGTGTCCCTGCCCATGGCAGGGGAGTTGGAACTAGATGATCTTAAGGTCCTTTCCAACCCTAACTCTTCTATGATTCTGTAGTTTTCTGATACAGTAATTGCCTTTTGATCCTCAGCTGTTTTTTGTGTTTTGTAATTTTTTGCCTTTGTTAGCTTCTTAGATCTCTTCTGGGTAATGGTGCCTGGGGAGAAAAAACAGAATCTTTGAAAAGAGGAAAGTAAACCAGAACCATCCATTTTGAAATGATATGAAACAGGTGACTCTGTATTGCCAAATCCTTGTTTTAGAACTGATGAACAATTTGTCTGTTCCTAATTCCATCTTTTTTTTTTTTCTTTCTTTTTCTTTCTTTCAAAATGTTCTTTCACTATTGCAGCTTGTGAGATCATGTATGTTCCTATGTGCCTGTCCTTTTCTGAACTGCTCCTTTAAGAGATGCTGCTTAGGCACTGGCCCTGGACTCCTTTGCATACGTAACCCTCTGCTGTTATTCCCCAGTCTCCCAGTGGGTTCTTTTTACTCTCTTCTGACCTTTGTGCTATTGTGAAGAATCAGAATCAGGTCCCATTTGGCCAGTTAAGGCCTTCTTAGGTATAAAGTGATGAAGTAACTACTACAATCTCTTTCCTGCCAAGGAAGCAGGAGGGTCTGGGTTTGAAATGTTTCAGAGCCAACAGCAGTTGCTTTCAGCTGATGTGCAGTTCTGAAGTAAGTGTGGCTGGATGATATTTGCTAAAATAACTCCTGAATAGCCCCACAAATCTTTTCATGGCAGCAACTGAAGTGGCTGAAGAGTTTTAACACCTCTGTACCCTGCATCAGTTGTATTGACTTAAGCCCTACTGAAGGCTACAAACTACTCCGTGCTGCCAGCTGTGCTTCTCTTGATACTATTCACACTTATCAATTTCAGTCAAAACGAGCTGCATTGGCACACACCAACATTTGAATTGCATAAGTTATCTGGTCTTTTGAATGAAACAGGATAGGAAGGACCGGATGGGTAGCTGTCTCCCTGCATAGCGTGTCTACCGGGCTTCACAAAATACAACGGTCCTTCCTCTCTCCTCAGATTAAACACATCTTGTGGCACACCCTTAATGCACTGCTGGCAACACCAAAATGGTGTGACAACTTCTGCAGCGCTACAGTGCGGGGTGAGGTGGAACTTCAGATACCCAGGACCAAATGTCCTCTTTTGTGCTGTTTCTACACTTGCAGCCCTTTGCATTGCTGCTTGGCTTTCCAGAGAGAAGGGAAAATAATCTTTCCCCTCTCCCTCCTCCTTCCCACCTATTTCAGAAGGTGCTATAAAAGCCTTCTCCTTCACCCATCTCCATTCCCTCTCCAGAATGAAACTGCACCTAAAGCTTCCTCTCTGAACAGTCTTAAAATCTCTTACTTTCATTTGTCAGTTGATAGTTAACTCTTCTTCTCACTTCAGCAGTATCCTCCTAGAAATCCAAGGGACTGTATCTTCTCTGGCAGTATCAGAAGAATTTAGTTTGATCCTCTTAACATGCTTACATCACTTGTTTTTGTGTTTTCCAGAGAACTACTGAAATGATAAAAATAATTCTGGGAGCTGTAATTTGCCATTCACTATTTGACATTTGCATTTCTGTTTCTGTCACAAAGCCTGGCCAAGCAGGCTTTAATCTCACTCATGTCTGATTGCTGCATCTCACAGATCCAGTAGCTGTCACCCGGATGTTAGAGGGAGGTTTTCTGCAGCAGGCCTTAGCACAGGCAGAGGGGAATCTTCAGTTTGCCCTGTTGATTCCTTCTGTTGGTAACAGCTTCCTGAACTTCCCTTCAAAACTTCCAGGCTTTTCTTCCATCTATTTAAATGAGGATTTGCTTTGCAAACATTCTGAGTAAAGCTGGTTACAATGATAGTTTTCTGGCATGATTTTTGTGCAGACTGATCTGTTCCCACTTGCTTGGGCTAGCCTGGGGAGTGTTTTGCACTTTGGGATCTGTGGATGTGCACAGATGTGTACTTGCCCAGCTCAGCTCCCCTGCCCTGGAATGCCTCTCCCCTTGCAACCAGTCTGAACAAGACCCCAGCTCCGGTGGGGAGCAGGGATGTGAGCACAGCTACTGCTGTGAGGTCCCACTGACAGGAAGATTCCTCTTCACTCTGCAGTCCATGGAGAGCACACAGGACTGAGCAAAAGCCTTTGATCTTGCTTGTTTCTTAATCAAAAATAGCAAGAAGCAAACTGTAGCTGGACTGTCTGGATTTTTATTTCAGTCTCATTGCTTGAAAATTCAAGTAAGACCCCCTCATTTTAAGTGAAATTAATTCAGATGTTATTGCACCCCATGGAATTTACATTTTTGGGGTCTACAAATAAAATTGGAAGGGTGTCTCTGCAGCATGTGCCAGAAGGAATCACAGGATTCTCCCAGGGGAGCCTGAAGCCTGAACTTGTGTAAATAGTGTATGGGATGGACATAGCCTCCTAACCATGGCACGTTGCAGAGTGGACTCAGAAGGTGACAGCAATATTTTGAGAATCTTTCAGGCTTTCTCAGGAAAAGAACCTTGTTAACTAACATCTTGTAAGTGGGTTTGGCCAGTGTCACAATCACACATAACTGCACTCAGGAACTGGAGCAAAAACCAGGATGCAAAAGGAAGCGAGTGCACTGATGGTATCCCTTAGCTAAAATAGCAGATGCATTATGCCAAGCAGCTCCAAGAAGGGTAAACATCTGTCCAAGGTCACTGCTTCACCCTTGGCTGACTGAGGTCCTATGGGGAACTTTGGTTTTGATAGAGTCTTGACGAGTTGCACATCATTTTCCAGGTGCCTCCTGTTTTCTGAAGCCCAGCTTGAGGCTCCATGTTCCAAATTGCTTCTTTCATAATTGGCTTTGGCAGACACTGCTGCAGAAGGATTCCATGTTTTCATGGACCCTCCACACAGAAAGAAACCAACTTGCATTCCTGAAAAGAGACTGCAAAAAACAAGGGCACTGCTGCAAGTATAGGCATGCATTATCAAGTATTGACACATTTCCTCTGATTTCTGTTTAGATGATAAATGTATGTTTAAAAGGTCAGTAAAAGGAATAAATGGCCCATTTTTAGAAGAGAGTCAGCTGTTGCTGATTGATCTCAGCTTGTCTTGATTATGGATGTGAAGAATCCCACTCTGGTTTCAGAAACTGCTTTGAAGCATTGCAGTGCTTTTTTTCCCCTCCTCTTCACATCTTTCTGAATAAGCTGCTTCCTGCCACCCCAGAACAGTTAGTGCCACCCCTTAATTTAGAGTTAGGAATGCAGACGCAAGGGAAGGTGAGGGCATGAAATATGGTGTCAAGTCTGTATCTGCTCACATTTCACGCACCAAGGAGACAAGTGCCTTTGGCCAGTTGCTATGGGGAATTTTGTTGCAGAAGTAAATAACTCAGAACAGAAAGAATTCAGATTCATACTACCCCAGCTGCAGAATTTCATTAAGTCTCAAAGGATGCTATGTGCATTATGTGAAAGGAATTGTGTAACCTGGCTATAACTGCAGTTACAAAACTATGAGTTTAAACCTTTATTTTGAACTTTTAATTATTGGCTTGTTTCTTGCATGCTGATTAAAGCACACATTGTTTTATAAATTAGTTTCTATTTTTAAACCATAAAAAGGTTTAGATTAGTTGTTTCAACAGCAGATGAGTGGTTGATTTTTTTTTTGCTTTTTTGTTTCTTCCTATGCCAACAGCACTCTAATCTCCATTTCCTAATTCACTTTTTAAGGATGCTTGAAAAGGGAATTAAATCTACCAAGGCACTCAAAATATCATGTAGATGGCTTTTTATTTTAAAGTGCCATTCATTACATGACTTTCTGACCCCCAAAACCCTCATAAACTTCACAAACTTGTTGGGGAGGGGTTGTTCTTTCCTTGTTTTTCCATCCTTTTTTTCTTAAAATGTCTGAGAAAAACACCTCTCTTCCACTTGTAGTAAGCTATTTCATGGCATCCATAAAGTTGATTCTGGTCTCCTGAGAGGGGACTCGCACTGTGGCTTTGTAGTACCAGAGGTGGTGTTTCTTGTAGTTCTGGTACCTCAGCTCAGACTTGGTGAAGAAATGGGGAAGATGTATGCTTTTAGCACTGGTTGCAAGTCAGCATTTGAAATAAAACCTGTTAGTTGGATAAAACAATAGCTGCTAGAAAAAGGCATTTTTAAAGTTGCCACTTAGTTTCTACATCTGTGGAATAGCATATATTGGCACCATTTACATTACAGCTTTTCTGTAAGCATTTTGGTTGCTGTCTCTGTGGCTGTCGGTGCCACAAATGGCTTGGAGTAAGGTTGATGCCTGTGTAGCCGTGGTGATTAAGCCATGGATTCATACAGTACTTTGCATAAGTGCACTGAGCAGTCCATGCAAGCATGTTTTAACTGAGGTGATCTTGGAATCAGCTGCTCACCAAGGCTGTAGTGACTGCAGGATACCTGGATAGCACCAGGGCAGGGGATGTGTCTGCTCACCAAAGCCTAGAGACCCATACCCTCATGGGTACCACAGTATTTTTACAGCATAAGCAGAGAAGGTCTATCCTGCATTCTAGGGCTGTCATCTGTCAATAATCCATGCCAAAATATAGGTATATGTAATGTGTTGATGTAATCTGAAGAATGTGTCCTAGGATAAAAAGCAATTTGGATAATGTTAGTGTTTTGTTCAACGTTTGATCAAACAGATTAGTTGGCACTGGATTCTGTCTCCTCTCCTTGTGTAATTTAAAATGCTTCCTCTAAAGTTTTTAAAGAGATGCACTTCTGATAATAGAAGGGCTTACTATGTTTTACTTTGGTTTTGGTGTGTCATGGGCTATGCAGGACATCCTAGACTGAGCACAAAGCATTGCTGCTCCAGGTTGTTCTGCTTAGGCTAATGGAGCCAAGCAAATGGAAACATTCTGACCTCGGTGTGGTTCACTGACCCAAGACTATGGGCTTGGGTCTGTGCTTGAGATTCTCTGCGATGTCATCTTTATTGAAGCTGACAAGCCAAAATATTTCTTCTGGATCTAATTGCCATTATTGTAATACTGGACAAGAATACACCTGTAAAAAGGACAAATTAAGGACGCCTTTGCCCAAATGTGGAACTGATGTTACATTTACACCACTATTTTCTTGGTTGGCTTTCTGTAGAGCTTTATTTCTTGTGCACAGTTAAATGGTATAGCCGAATGAGAACTCTGATATTGATTTTTTTGTATTCCACTTAAGCAACATTTGGGGGTTTTGATACCCAGTGTTAAACCCGCTTAAAAACACTGTGTTTCCTAGACTCAAAGTTCTTCAGGATTACATTTCAACAGGGAGATTAGGAGAAGATGGTGTAGGTGGGACAGTGCAGTTTGTAGCTTATGAAGGAGGCAGTTAAAACAATTAGGGCTACACAGAAAGTATGCTCAGTAGTGTATGCCTGAGGACAGAGTTGGAAACTATAACCAGGTCTGAATTTCATGTTGTGGGAGTCCCTCTATAGACCTTTTTTTGGCTGTTCAGATCTGTAGCAGACTAACTGAAGACAGGCTGCTGTCTCCTTTTGAGAATGGGATGGTCACATTTCTTACTATTTTTCTGTGTAAATCAAAGGTGATATCAGAGTAAGTGTCAGGAAAGTTTGGTCTTTATTTTATTCCTCATTTTTTCCTTGATCTTGGGCCCTTTTGAGTTGTACTTTTAGTTTGTCCTAGGGATAACTGTCAATTGGAGATTTTGAGGGAGGAGGGGAAAACCAAGGAACTCAACTCAGAGTTAACTGAGTATACTTCTAAAAGATGGAGCAAGCTTTGAGAAAAAGAAAGTTAATGACCTATTTCTGTGGGACAAGGCAGACTGTAGATTCCAAGGAGTAGTGCTCATGTCCCATAGCAGATGAACTTGTTGCTGAAGAGCCCTGCTTCCAATTCTGACATTCATTCACTGTTTTTTAGGAGATTTTTTGCAGATTCTCAATCTGGCAGCTGACACAGAGAGAAAACAGACTTAGAATTTCCGCTTATGTTTATGTAGGGTGGGATTTTAAAGTGTCAGTGCTGTGGGGGAAAATGCGGCTGGATGAGAGTCTTTGGGATAGTCAGCTGTGGCCAGGGGTGGTGAAGGCAGCCACCATGCTTACAGCGCTGCTGGCCCCATGGGGCTGGGCTGGGGCTGCTCACTCATGTCATTCAAAGTGAGTCAGATTGTGTTGTGGTTGTGCGGCTGATCTGCTTCAGCTATTGGGTTCAGTATGTATGCACAGATGACAGCGTGTGCTTACAACATGGAGCAGATAAAGAGCAACTGAGCATTTCAGCTGGAAGAGTGGGAGTGCAGGCTGAGCCCTAGGTTTGGGAGCAGGTAGCACAGGGTGTGTGCTGACCTCTAGGTCTGGGAGCAGGTAGGACAGAGTGCAGGCTGAGCAGCAGTGTGTCTGTTTTGCCTCCCAGTTTTACTCAAGTGCATGTGGATGAAGAAGTTGTGTCCAAAACTTTCAGGTTCCTCCCTAACCCTTTCTGTAATATGGGACAAATCCTCTTTCTTTTGGTGCTCTTAGGGATGTATGAATGAAAGTTTTGAGCTGTGCCCCACTCCCTCCCCATACAGTGGCAGGGTTGGTGGCAAGAACCTGTCTCCTCAGGAGGCAGACAGCTCTGCTCCATGCACTCTCCATCCGTCACACAGCAGTAGCAGCAACAAACCCTGGTCTCTGCTGTTTTCCTTTCCTTTTTCCTTCCTTGCAGCAGGAGCGAGCCTCAGACCCTCTGCCGAAACCTTACCTGCAGCTTTGCCAGGCTTCCCAGTTCCTCCATCACCTGCCCAGTGCAGCTCCCAGGCTTCCATCATCCTTGCAGGGAGAACAGTGATTTTTTTTCTTCCCTAAAGTGGCAGACAGGGATTTTGCCTGTACTCCTGTAATGGCTGCTCTAACTCTGCTCCTGCCCTGTGTGTGCTGCAGGACTCCTGCGCAGCCAGGATGAGTCTTCTCATGCAGTGCCAGTGCCAAGGGTGGCAGGGAAGAGATGGGACAAAGGTAGACTTGAGGAAGGCTGCATTGCTAGGAAAGGTCCTGACCATGGCAGAGTCCAGTGTCTAAGAAGTCTGTGGCAAATGTGTCATCTGCCAGAAGATTATTTGTACAGTCTCATACTTACAGCAGTGCAATGCCAAATCTGGATTTTGGGGATGGGGTTTCACACTGATTTTTGCTGCCTTGGGTTAGACTGTCTGTTCTTCGCTCCTTGCAGTCTCTGCACCAGCTTTAGGTAGAGTGCCTTGACATAGGTGTTCACAATAGAAAGGACTTGTCTAATACTCTTACTGCACTGTTAGATCCACTAAGTGATGGCAGAGATTTTCCTTCAGTTAGAAAAAGTCAGAGCTTTTACTTCTCTGTCAGCATTACTTAGGATCTGTTTAACTGAGTGTCATGACACTGATTTTTTTTTCCTCTACCAGCTTTTCTCTCTCACAGATGTGAAATGTTTAGTGTCCTTTTTGGTAAATGCCACAGGGTTATCCAGAGGTGTTGCACTGCTGCTGTAAGTAATGATTTTTGATGTGATACCTCAACATAGATTTGACAACATCCAATGACTTTGGATAAATGTCACAAGTGGCTCATTATGTTGGTTATGAAAGAAAGTGTGGTGGTGTTGGCTTGCTTTTCCTGCACCCCAGGAATTAAAGGAACTAGAAATGGGCTGTATGGATTTTGTATAACAACTTAATGCTTTAAACATTGCTCTGTTTGTCTGGAATATGACCTACTAGTACTTTTGTTGTTGTTGCTGTTGCTAAGTTACATGCAAGTGTTTCTTTGTGAAATGACACTCTTAAAAGCCTCTGCTGGTCTGACAGCTTTTGCTGAATCTTATTTTCTCCCCTCTCTCCCTTTTATTTCCTACGCCCCTTTTCCCTCCATGCGCTTCCTTCGCAGGGCAAAGGGAGGTTATAGAAAATCATTCTTATGATAATAGCTCTGGAAATGGCAAATGATGATGAGGTCAGAGCACAAATGGAATGTTTGTCTGGGATTGCTCTGATGGGTTGTAATTGTTGTGTGCACATCTTTACACAGATGCACTGTCCAGTAGGGTGCATTTTTCATCACGCATGCTGGTCTCATGCCAGACCTATCCCAGTTTTCACTCCATAACAACGCGCAAATCCCAAGTAGATCAACTTTTAGGGAATGTCGTAATTCCTTTTTACTATGGAGAACTTCAGTGTATTGTGTGGGTGCTTTTAACTGTTTGCCCTGGCAGTGGGTCACACCAGCAGCAACCTGGGCAGCTCAGTATCCCCTGCAGCCTTACCTCCACAATGGGAAGGTATGGGCAGGGGAAAGGAGAGGAAACTGGGCCCATTATCTAGATATTATTGTGATTCTTGCCCTTTAAATTTTTAGCAGTGCCAGCAGAAGGACTATAAATGAGCACGCTGGCCTTTCCTGAGCTGTTTATATAGTTTCTTTCTGTAGAAGGTAAAAACCTAAGACCAACCTGTTCTGGTCACTCCTGTCGTAACATGATGCCCGTCATCGTTGATGTCATAAGGGATGCCCATCATCCAAATAAGATTGGGGCGAGTAAAAGATCCGGCTTCTGAAAATATTTCTAAATCTAGGGAGCCACGTATTGTCCAGGGCTATACCCACATAACTTCATTCAACTGCAGCATCAGTGCTGCAGTAGCAGGGAGCCTGGGAGCAGTAGGTTTGTGTCAGTGGGGTCTGGCAGAGCGGGGCAGAGGAGGCAGAGATCCCACAACATCTTTTTCTCCAGGCACCCACTTGCTAAACAGGCATGTGAGTTTTTTTCACTTGCTCTTCCAGAAAGCCCTGCGGCAATGGGACAATATCCCTGAGTATGAGCATACCTGCTAAAAATACAAAGCAATGTGTGAGAGGTGGCCAGGTGATCTGGGCTGCATCACTGACACACGTCGGAGAATGAGCTCGCAGGGAAAGAGAGCAGGGTGCTGGCTGTCCAAACAACACTGAATTTGTATTTCCATAGCCCTTTGAAATCCTGCAGGGCAAAGTCTCTAAATTGTGACGTGCTTAGGAGGGAATTTAAAGCAACTTCTGCTTAGAGTGTGTTATAGATTCCATCAGGAAATGTATCGAATACCTGGAAGGAAAGTATGACTATTCTGGTTTGCAGGGCAGTGCAGATTTCATGGAGAAATGCCGTTTCAAAGCTCTAAGGCAGGCGCAACAGTTTTCCTGAAATAATACCAGCAGTAATCCCTTCAAACATCCCCAAGTGTATTGGCTCACACATGTTTTAAAATTCTGTCTTGTTATTAAGGTTTGCATATTTCTCTCCCCCTTCACCATATGAAAATCTTCTAAGAATTTTTTATGAGCTTTTGTAGATTTCAGAATAAGATGTCCTGCCCCCCCCTTCTTTACTTTCTAATCCAGTTTAGTTAGATAGTTACTTCAAATCCCTCTGAGGCCTGTAGTTTGTTCGTTCTCCCACAGCGCTGAGATTTCCCTCCTGCCCAGCTGGCAGGAGTTTTTAGAAATAACAATATCTCAGGAGGAAGGAGCTGAAGATTGAATGGGGTCTTTTGTCCAGGTCTCTATGAAGCCAGATTAATTATGCATTGCAGAACGCAGTTTAAAGCTCTGAATTAGGTCCTCATTGCAATGGAAGGAGAGCACAGGCTTGAAAATTGAAAAAATTCCCATTTCCATCAGAGGGACAGACATATAATGACTGAAAGCAGGAAGAATTTTTGAAAATTGCAATTAAGTAGTATTTTGTATTTGCAGCTTGGTAGCTGTTGTCTTCAGCATTTACAACAGTGATTCTTTGACATATTTTCACGTGGTCGCTCCAGAGGTGGCTGGATTTTGAGGATTTTCAAGTCTTTTCTGTGTTACCAGGCTACTCCTGAAAGTACTTGTGCTTTGACGAATGAGAGCTGGGTTTTTTGGCCAGCACTTATCTGAATAGAGGTCTTTAAAACCTCAGCAGTACAATTAACAGTTGATCAGATGATACTGATGGTACAGGGAAAAAGCAAATGGTTTTTTCCTTCTGGGGGTTTTCTAAACCTGCCTGACCAAGTGTGATGTGCAAGAACAACATTTCTTTTGGTTTCCTAATGCACTTTTAATTCCAGTCTGAGGGAAGTAGAACTCTTTCATGGATAGTAAGTCTAGAATGTTATACAGCTGCCAAATAAAAAGTTGTCCACAGGCATTTGTATTCATAAGGGCACTTTCTGTCAGGATAGGAGATTGTTTTGTGTGGAGAACTGGGGCCCAAAGAGAAGGATAAGGATAAGAAAGAGGTTAGCTATCAAACCTCTTACATTAGAAATCCTTAGTACTCTCACATATGACCAAACTGGGATAGATTGCATGTGAGCAAAATCAACTGATTTTTTTCCTTTCATCATCTTCTTGAAATCCCATATTTGGTATAACACTATGTAAAGTAACTATGGCACATTGCACTCATAATTAATAAATTTTAATTAGAAATTATAAACTGTAAATATCCAAAGAGATAACCAAATGCATACTTGGAAGGATAGCAGTGTCTGGGGGCTGAGTAATTTACTGAATCACGCTAGAGAATCTATAAGTAAGGGCTTAGTGTAGAAATCATTTGATATGAATATTATGCAGGAGAAGTATTTTCCTCAGAGCAAACACACGTATTAAGTAATAGCACTCTTTAATGTTCAGCATTATGTGATGAACGTGAGCACTGTCTGTTAGCTGCAGTCTGTCCAGTTCTCTGTCCTACTGTGAAAATATACCAAGTTCCTTGTTATTAACCTGAGCACAACTGGAACAACTCTGATAATGCGCACAAGGCTGGCTGGCACGGCACTGTGAGCCAAAGTTCTTTGGCTGTCCTGCTCCTAGGTCTGAGGGGTCACTGCGCAAACTGTGATTAATGAGATCTTTGGTCAACATCTGTGCACACGGTTCATCCTACATTGCCTCCATGTTGCTCCACTGGAAGAGCAAAAAGATAATTCAGAGTTGCCCAAAAGCAGTCACTGCTGGCAGGGAGTGGAGGAATGGGCACCTTTGGCCATGATCTGCTATGGTTTGCCCTAAAGAGCATCAGAGCATATAGAGCTCTGTAACATCGTTCCCAAGTAGTGGGAGTTATAGAGAAGCTACCTCCAACTGGCCTAATTCAGAATCACCCCAAGTTGCTCTATTTTATGGTGTCAGAATGGTGCTGGTTGAGAGGGAGCGAGAAGTGCACTGTAACCTCTTACAAAGCCACATCCAAGGCCAGTTTACTGTGTAATTCTGCTTCTCTTTGCTTCTACTTTGGGTCTGGTTTGCTCTCTTGCAACAAAAGGTGAAAAGCCTTGTTTATTTTCTCTCTGTGCTTGTTCTGGAATGAACCAGCTGGAGTAATTGGTACTTCCTGTCTTTTCCAAAACTCATATTGAAATCAGGTTTCTGAGCTTTGAAAGAAATGCAAGTGCTTCCTATCATCATTTCATTTGCAAGGGATGGGTGGAAATAGTTTCCACTGACTTGAAGTGCTTGGTAAATAAAGACTCCAAAGAAGTTAATGCCAGGGCTAGAAATACCAAGGTCACCAGTTCGACAGCAGTGGTCTAGCTCTTAATATCTGAACCTTCTTTTCAGCAGCTTTTGGACACACACACTAGCTCTGTCCAGGTGGTCTCTAAGAAATAATGGACATAATTCAGGTCTGCCTGATAACTTGTGATGTAACAGCAGGGCTTTTTGTGGCCCCAGGGTAGCTGGGCTGAAAGCAGAAGAAAGGGTGTCACAGTCTCTAGCAGCGTGTGCTACTTGGTGAAACTCAGTTTGAAAGTCTGTTCGCAATGGAAGGGTTTCTATCAAAATAAATAAATTAATCCTCCTGCCTTGAACATATTGTTAATAAAGACTGCAAAGATAATGAAATTGATGCCAGGGCTGAGAGTTTCACATCAGCTGTTTACCTCTGGTCTGTTAGCTGAACATTTTGCATAATCCAGACAAAAACATTCCAATAATGAGAGATATATTCAGTCCATTTCCCCCTCAAACTTTGTCTCTTCCATTTGGAGAAGTTTTGAGTTCAAAAAATGATCAGACTTTTTTTAGGATTCTTAAAAATGTTACTTTAAAAAGTTAATTGTTGGCTTTTGAAAATCCCATCTATCCTGTTTGAATTCCTCTTGAAATGGATTTCTGTCCTTCTCACAGTCTGATTAGAAAAAAAGAGAAACTAAGTAGAAAAAAAGCCCTCTAATGTCTGAAAGTGATCAATGTAAATGCTTAATGTCATTAATGTTGTTAACATAGATCTGCAAACAAGAATTCTATATGTTAAAATGACATGCACTTCAAAGCAGCAAACTGGCATTGCCATGATGACTGATCCACAGTTGTCACTGTTAGTGGGAAATGAGCAAAGTTTTTAAATGATGGTTTGTTTTCTCTCTTCTTTCTAAGTGGACCTTGAAGTTATTTTCCTGAACCCTTCAGGGACAGTTTCAGGTGACCTAAAAATGCCCATCTTTGTCTAGTTTCACTATAAAACCTGGGACCTTCAACACTTAAAAATCTAACATGTCGCTGCATGTGGATGTAGGGGCTCAGATGCAGCATTCAGCAGTTTTGGCCTGAATAATGCTTGTCTTTTAGCTGGAATATTTGCTTTCATGTCAAGAACAGTGCTGCTGCCCCTCAGACCTTTGGGGTTTTTGCTGGTATTGCTCTTACTGGACTAGTTTAGTTTCTGAGTTCTGCATGTGTGCAGTTGTAAAGAAATCCAATATTACAGCTGGAAACTGTGAGATCAGCCTTGTCACTGCCCCAGCCTCCCATTTACTGTGAAAACAAACACAGCTCTCTTCTCATGTCTGCCAGCAGGAAGGGGGCAGGGAGACAGGGGAAAGTTTTTTCTTCAAAAAGGAAGAAGGGCAACTATTTTGGGAAATTCAAACCACTCCGCAATTAGAAGAATTCCTTTCTCTCTGCTCAGTGATTAGAGACATCTGCAGGCAAGCAGTAATTGCTGTAAACAGTAGAGCCATGGAGGTGGACAAGAGCTAAAAGAATGTCTTTGCTTTTGCAGAAACATGTCTTTGCAAAAGATGAAGTGGACAGCACAAGGTATTTTGCTGTGCCAACAGTTATAACACAGAATCTCTAAATCTCTGCACTGGATAAGTCAGTTCTTCAGGTACAGTCAGCTGATGTGCTGAAAACAGAGACTGTGACAGATTTCCACCCACTGCTTCTGACATCTCTGAGGGGCTAATGCTTTCTTCCCTACATAGAACAGGGGAAGAAATAGAGTTTGGAGAAATTTTTACTCGGAAGATCCAAAACAATGAAAAATTGAATTCAGACCATTTAAAAAAAAAAAAATAAATCCAGAGCTGGGAAGTTCCTTATTTGTCTGAAGAAACTACAGAATATCTGATTGATGCAGCTTTATTTGTGGAGTCCTTGGGCTAGCCCTGCACCTTCTTCCGGGAGCTCTGGTGTCTCTGCACTTTCTGGCAAACAGAGCCTCAAAGGAATTCATACAGAAAAATAGAGACGTTTCTCATTACTCTTTCATGTGTTTGTATATGGTTTTATAAATATGTTTATACAGAAAACCGAATAATAATCTATTACAAAGCATTTGTCAGCTCAGAACCTTCGCTATATTTCATCATATGGTTCTGGTAATCTGGTGTTCAGCTGACTGTAGTATTCCATGTAGGATCATATGGGACCTGTATAAAATCAGACCATTAGAATGTTCAGTCTGCACTATCTCAATATGCATATGTGCATGCAACACAAAGTTGTATTGATCTTCGCAGCTCTGTTGCAATCTGTTAGAATCAGCTACCTGCAATCACTGCTAGGTGTCCTTTGTTCTTCATTCCTTGAGCTTTTTCATCTAATTCTGGTCACACATGAGGATGTCTTCTTCCAGATGGATGCAGCTGTTTGTGTAGTCTTCTAGTGGTCATGGCTCTTTTCTGTTCAGTAGTATCTGTGGAAAGCATAAGTTTCTTTTCCCCCACATCCTTTAGTAAGAACTGTGATACTGTAACACAGAATTGATTTCGGTCTCTTTTTCTCCATGTTTTCAGTGGGGGCTTAGTTAAGATACCTAAGAAAAAGATTCAAATCACTCTGTACAATGTACCTATCTTGCAGTTGCCAGAAGTGGGTGCCTCAGTGTAGACACATCCTGGAAGGCGCAGTGAGTCGGCAACACTGGTAGGGAGTTTGTAGCCTTTGTCTTAACTGGAGCTCCTCCTGCATCATTTGGGATTTTCTCAGGCACTGTAACAACTGTTTCCTTTCATCATCCTGAAGATACAATAATTCCCACGCAAAATGTACTTTAATTGAGATTTGTGCTGCTTTTCCACCTACCTGCAGTACTGCGCCTGTTCATTGGTTTTACAGGTGGTGAATCCTGTATACTCTGTGATGGGACTGGCACTAGGCAGGAGTACTTCTGGAAGGTCTTGGAGCAGATTCAGCCAAAGGTTAAAAAATGGCTGTTACTCTAATCCAAAGCATTTATTCTTTCATTGCTCATCTTCTCTTCTCAGATGTCATCCTATGAATGCAGTATGACAAATCAAAAACCCTCAGTGAACCCCTCCAACAAATATTTGTTCATTGTAGGCGCATGATTCATGAAGCGTTCTGCCAGCATATGGACATGTCCTGTTTATTATTAACTACTTGGACTTTTATAAACTTCTCTAATATTATACTTCTTCAGTGTTTATTTTGGAGACTAGAGATCTTCCTTTATTTGAGAAGCCAAAACCAATGTGATTTCATGAATCATTGTGCTGTCGGGACTGGCATTGATAATGTTTTCAATAGAAATCACTGGCATCCATAAGTTCTTTCTCACTAATGGGTGGAAATTTAGTGTGGGTTTTGTCACCATGGCCAAGGAAAGTCCATGGAGTAAGTCCAAGGTAGCCAGATCCAAAATGGATGCCAGTCAGTAAAGGTAAGATGGATTTAACTTACACTAAATTTGGCTGTAGATGCATGGGTCATATACTTTTTTCCTCCCCCTGCCCTCTCTTTTCTTTCAAACCATTAAAAGAAAAAAGCCTGCATCCAGCGGGTGATTAATCTGAACTATGTAAATCAGCTAAAATTAGATAGGGTAATTGCTCTCTTGTAGTCCCTAATTTTCTCTGTTGAATAGTGCGCAGGAATTCGAGATGAGGTTTAGAGGAGGTACCAAAGTTTTATACAAGTAAGAGGAGATTGGATGAATCTTGCCAACAAAGACAGCCATAGCATTCAAACAAATGTAACTACTACTTCAAGTACCTTTTCACACTCTAAACCAGAGTGGGATTCAAAGAAAAAGGAACAGACATATACCACTGAAATGCTTTTTGGCGTATGTTTCTGGGAAATGTAGAAGGGTTTAATGAAGGTATGGTCCTGAAAGAAGAAGGGTTGTTCTCTATTCAGCATTAAATGCAGACACAACAAGACCTTATAATTTATTGAATAGTTGCACAAAATATCTGTGTTTAACTTGTAAGGTAGAATGGGTCACAGACTTTGTGATAGTTCTATACTGCTACTTTCTGAGTGTGCAGAAGCTTCAGTTTAGAAGACATTCTAGTGCAAATCTTCTGTTTCAGAAAGAAGGATTGAAACTTTGACAGAGAAAGAGTGTTTGCTGTGCTCTGTTCTGATGAAAATCCTTGCAGTGAGCCTTAACTGATGGCGCTGAGAAACTTGAGTGAAACTAACTGGTGAAAATAGCTGTTTTCATTGCAGTGCTTTCCAGTCACCCAGGTTTTCTAAACCCATTCTGTGTTTTGGCTGTAAGGCAAGTAGCCTGTGTTTTTGAAATGGAGGTTGGACCTTACGAATACGTTGCAATCATGTTTTGAAGATTAAACACTAAAGTAAATTCTCTTCCTTCAGTAACAATTTTTAACATTGTCCAGGTTCCTATATCTTTATGACTGTTGCTCAAGTTGGCAGTACCAGTCAGAAAGTGGTTTATTGGAAAGAGTTCATTTCAAAGGATACTGTTCTTTTCATTCTGATTTATGTGGTCATAACTTGCTTTCTTGCTCATGTCAGCATTTAAATGAGTTAATTTCTGTTTTCCATAGCAATACTTTAAAAGCATGGGTGGTCTCATTCCCTTCTCAATCCAGAACAATACTGAAGTGACTTCGGTAGTAGAGTCAATGCCGTCAGGCCCAGGTACGTTATTATATGCTAATTCAAGCATACTAGGCAAGTTTTGTAGTGTTAGCTAACATTGTATTATAACTGTTGCAGCTAATCAATAATTTGTTCCAAATGTACTCCAGAACTGATATTTAGGACTTGAAGAATGTGCTGGTGCTTTCCAGCATATACATGAACTGTGTTTGCGTGGGGTTTTTGCCTTGCAAAGCCAACAAACTCTTTAGAAAATTGCTATTTTGTGTAGATTCATAGGCAGTTGGCATTAGTTTGCAAAGCATGTGCAACATAAATGAGTCATTAAGATTTCAAAGTTTAATCCACTGGAGGAGGAAAAGAAACCAAACTATATAAACCCTTGCAGCAATAAATATTTTATTTTGCTTCTGTTGTGTTAGTCAATGACTGTAAGCTATACAAATTAGAAATTCTATTCTTTGCTTATGCAGCTGCTGCTTTTGCATTTGTCATTCACAATGCTTTTGCATGAAGCAGCAAGCTGACACTTGCTTTGTTTTCTATTCATTTTTTCTCAGAGCTCCGGATTGGGATGTCATAGTCTATGAACCATGTTTGAATCTGAATGCTATCCCTGACGTCTATAAGCATAGGTCCAACATAAGTACATCTCCATGGTGGTTTGATCTGGAAAAAATCAAAGCAGTTTAAAAAGAGGTTGGTACTATTAGCCCTATTTTATAGTTATAAAAACTAAAGCAGGTTCTGTACACTCTTGTGTCCTATAGGCAGCTAGGCAGTATCACCTGGATTTCACTGGGAACTCACAGAATCATAGAATAGTTAGGGCTGGAAAGGACCTTAAGATCATTTAGTTCCAACTCCCTGCCATGGGCAGGGGTGCCTCACCCTAGACCATGCCATCCAAGGCTCTGTCCAGCCTGGCCTTGAACGCTGCCAGGGATGGAGCAGTTGTACTGTTTAGTCTCATTTTCAAGGTATTTCTTATAACTAGGAACTTGAACCTGCAGCACCTGAATTCTGTTGCTGATTCTCTCAAGGACTTGCGAAGATGATCAACGTTTCTGAGCCTCAGAGAGGTATAAATTAAACTCTGCTAGCTTCACTGCAAGAATTAACTGATGCTTGGAGTTGCTAAAGTACAATGAAAATAACCTTGTTTAAGGCTTGTCCTTCCGTATTTAATAGTAGTAATATTAAGTGTTCTTTTTTTGAAATGAAAGATGGTTTTCCTCCATGTATATGAAAAGCCTAACAACATTCTATTCCCTTCTTTCTATTAATCATCACTTTAAATTCTAAAGGAAGCTAGTAGGGACAAATAAGCAAATAGAATCCCTGAAATATATAAGATAAAATACTTGAAGGAAAAATCCTCATAAATTAAAAAAAATTAATTTCTTTAAAATTTAACTGTGTCTCAAACAACAATAAAACTTTCTGTTGCTGTTTTAGGAATAGCTTTTATATTCTTCATCTTTCATCTCCTTTATTTCAACACGTGATGAAATACATTGAGATTTATATACAGATATTTTATCTGTCAATCTATCTAATTGTGCTTTGAAAATTTCTCAGTCTGCTTTTCCGGTACCTTGTAAATCATTACTTTAACATTGAGCACAACTTTCCCAGAAATGCTTCCTCCAAGCATCTCTGTTGAAATCTGCTGTAAGAAATGGGAATCCTTTAACTGCCTGTCGTGGTTCAAACCTCCAAAAGAAACTTTGGTCTTAATTTTCTGTTTACTTAGACACAATGATATTAGTCAAACCTCACTCCTTTTCAAAGAATGAGCTGTTTGTTAACTATGCTAGCAACTATGCTAGAAGCAGCATTAGGAAAAAGCACCATTTAATACTGCTTAGTTTAGCCCTTTATCTTGATGTGATTTTTATCAGGGCATTTTCTACCAATTCTGACTCTTATTGCAATTTTATTTTTTGACTTTTATTTCTTCTAATACATTTTACCAAAGAAGCCGATGCTGTTATTTACATGCTGATATATATTGATTAATATTTACACATTCTAGTACTGGTATAAAAGCCTTAAATACAGATTGAAAGAGAGAGCTGTCTTACATTATTTCCTCTTTATGCACTCTAATCTAGATATCTGAAGTAATTACATGCTTTTATCTATGTTCACGATAGATTTTCATTATATCAAAGTGGCAGAGTGGCTGCAAATGAAATTCCTCACTCAACAATTCATTCAATGATTACTCCTGTGAAAAGTTGCAGTATTTTCCTGAAAAGTGCTTCAAATTATTCCGTCAGGAGTAAGCACATTTCTGGGAGGCAGATTGCTCTAAATTTAGGTCTTTACTCTCAGAGTCAAACCAAAAGAACTATTTTGTCAATACTGCAGTGTGATGAATATACTTTTCGTCATAAATCCAATGCTTCTTTTGCACTCAGCAAAGAAATGAGGATTTCCCAAACAATGAGGAAACCCAGTCTGTTTCAGAGGCACAGGAGAGGCAAAGCTACATGTGTCCTCCTTTATTTTAATTTTCCTTTGGCAAAAGGCAGTGAAGGGTTTTAAGGAATAGAATAGTTTCCTTAAGGAATGAGCAGACATCGTGGTGGTGGAGGGAGGGAGGAGATTGAGGGAAAGCACAAAGTGCTGCCGTTGGAGAGGGCCGAGACAGCTGAACCAGGGTGATACAGACTTTTCTTTATCAGAAGCGATTCCTCCAGCAAGAACAGCATGGGACTTCATGAGGTGTTTTTGAGCTTGGATTCCTGATAGGAGCACATTACATAACGTGTGCTTTCTGAATGCTGGCAACCTACAGAAAGACGCAGCCAGGAGCAGTGCACTTAGCTGTTTAGTTTTCTTCTAAGGCAAAAATATATCTGGGCCAAGCATTAAACAGACAAGCCTATCTTTACCCTGCCCCCTCCATCAGCAGAAGCCTGGTTTTCGTCACAGATTAATAAGGAAAACCTTCTATCATTTTACTGTGCTTCCCACAGCCTTTTGGTAGGAGTTAACAATGCTCCAAGTCGACATTGCTATGGTGCTTGAAACGTCTTGGTGTGTTTGCTCACTTGAGAGAGTTTTGGCAATGGGGTTAAAGAGGGTTTTAAGGTGCCAGTGTGTACAGCCTCAGGAACTTGGGGATGGTTTTGGTCATGTTTGGTTTGAAAGGAATCTGTTGGGGAGCTGTTACTGCTGCTTTTGTCTTTTGTTTTTATAATAATAATATTTATTTTTTTTAAGAAGGGTCTATGTTATATATTCCACTGTCTCCTGAAGTGATTATTTATATCATTTGCTGTTAAGGAAATATGTCCAAGTGCTGAGGAATTCTAATTAAGCAGGCTCAGCTGGAGCAAATAGCTGGAGGATTTCACAATACCAGTCTGAAATTATTGGCAGGCTCAGCAGACAGGGAAATTCTTGAGTTTTGGGGCCTTACCGTGGTGGACACGGCCACTAAATCTTACTTATTTGTTTTCAAATCAATGGGGTTGTAGACCGTGTTATTTCACAACTACTGTCAGTGGTTGTTCCTTTTTTTTTACTTTCTCTTCCGTCTGCCCTAAAAAAAGATGTAATCTTAACCAAGCAAGCAGAACCTCTTCTACATTTCTAAGAGAAGTGTTTATAGGACCAAACACTAGAATTTCATTGAGTTCAGATGGCTTCTTTATGAGGAAAAATTTGGTTCATTGTTCTTGGAGGTAGTGGCAATCCTGCTGAGCCTTTTCTGGGTGCTGTGCCCCTCAAAAACAAGTTAAAATTTCTCCATGTTGTGTAACTCTCTAGTTTGCTGTTTATATGGTAAACACTTTTCTGTTTTGTTTTCCAAGGACCGTCATTCCCTGCCTGCTTAATCTACCATCGCTAATAAAATTGACAATAATGAGCTAGGGAGGAGCAGCCCTCTCTAGCCATTTTTTTTCACCGCACTGGTTGAACACGTGTTTTTCCCTTTGCTTTTTCTCTTTTCTCCTTATTCGCTTCAGGGAAAAGAAACTATTTGTATGCTGCACTAAGAAACAGTGATTGAGAAGTGGAAGCCCATATGTCTCACTTCAGCAAGCGCAGATCTCTTTTCAGTCTGATGTTTGGTGAAAGGAAGCTTCAGAACTGCAGGCCAGCTGCCAGGAATGTCTGGTTTTCTTTCCACCCACTTGTATGATCCTCCCTTTTGGCAGTGATTACCAATGACCACAGCTGTCATGCTAGGTCATGGTAAGCTGACAAGCAAGGTAGTGCATGAGATGTACAAGGCCCAGTCCTTGATTTGTGCTGAAGAACAGGATCCTAAATCGAATCTGGTATCAAGCAGTGCATGAGCGTACCACAGGAAGCAGTGTCAGGTTGATGTCAGCTTGCTGTTCTGGTTTCTCAAGAAGGTGGGCAAGCTTCTTCGCAACGTTTTTATAACTACTAATATCCTGACACATGGGAATGGGCTGTAATTTTGTCAGAATGGATGATTATTAAGAATGGGTAAGTCCTTCCAGACAGCTCAAATGAGAAATAACACTCTAGGTCTCTCTTACTCAGTAAATACGTAATAATACAGGGCAACTCCAAAATCAATGATCAGAACAATAGTGTTCAGGTGGTTGTGCTGGATGCAGCACTTTGTGCACGTGACCAACCCTTAACTTATGGATGTAGCGGAAAATCACCACAGAACTGCAACCTTCAGTTCAGAAAATGATGGATACTGTTGTCTGGGACATAACTTCTATAAATATGACTTGCAGTCTACATAAGGTAGTATTTTGTTAAGATTCACATGTTCAGTGCCAAGTGTATAAATGTCTTCTGAAAAGGTAGTATTTTACTATGTTTTATACTGTTATGCTGGCTTCATAATACACTTTTTGCTGTAGCATCTATTCCTCTTCTAACAGCATATTAAATAACATGGGTAAAATCTGCTAGGTGTTTGTTCTTTATGCCTTTCTGCAAAAAGGGGGGTATTTGCAATGGAGTTTTTGTTTTAAAAACACATAAGAGCAGGTTGTTTTCTGTTTCCCAGAGAAAAAGTGGTCAACACTTGAGAAACAGAAGGTCATAAATGCTGCAATTGTCCGTTGTTTTTGTGGGGGTTTATTGCAGCTTTAGGCTGGCACAACCAAGGAAGTTGCCTTCAAAATAGCCCTAGGGCATGTGGATGTAGGTGACACTAATTTCCTTTGGCTCTCATTTAAGATGACAGGATCGTGATTCTTGTGGTCTTGCTCCACTTTGAGGGATGATCACCTTACCAAGTCCATCTGCACTTCATTTGGTATGATTTATTTCAGGGCAGCAAACACAATTTCTGTTATTTTGCTTTTTAGTCTCACAAAGCACCTATGGCCTTGTAACAAATCCTACAAAAAATTAAAATTGATTTTATTAAGCTCTTACACACGGTTGGAAGAAAATTCCATGTACCCTCTGGACAAGAGCCAGTTTCTTTACAGATTTCTCCTGTCCAAACCAAGCAACTAATGACTACTTTCACAAGGCTGGGGAATCCACAGCTGCAGCTAAGAGGAGTAAAAAAAATGTAATAAATAAACAGGTCTACCCACAACTTCTTCCTCAGGAAACCAGCATGGGAAGCACAGGCATTTAGAATGACAATCCAACGTGTTTTGCCAAAGAGCGACTTTCCAAAACAGCTGTAAAAATGGCTAGTTTCCTTGAACATTCATTTTTATAACATTATAGCCTCCACAACTGTTTAAATGTTAATCTAATTGTTCTCATGCTGTCAGCTGTATCTATTGCAATCATATAAAGCTTTAAACCCACGTAAGTGATGCTCAAGAGGGAGTGATGGACTTCAATGAACACTGCTGCCTATGAACCCATCTACCTTCCATCCTCCATTCCTTCAGGTACAGTCTGTTTTGAGGCTGTGGCAGAAGCTTCATCGGTGCAGAAAGCTTTTCATACCTGTCCTGTGTCTAGAGCACTCAGGAATGAAAGTGCTTTCTCTCTTTGAATAATGGCTGAACAAGGTATTTAAATAACCACATTTCCATGTAGAGTATCTCATGATTTCAATCCTCGGAGTGTCTAAGCTGTCTAAGCACATATTTATAATCAGCTTGGTGAATACTCTCTCTGGCTATTTATCAGCTGTGAGCCTGTGTTTCCATTTTACAAGAGCAACTCTATAATGTAGGAATATGGTAAGCCTTGTCATTAGCAGAATTCCTGGGTTTTTTCTGTCTCCAAGAACAGAAAGTTCCCAGAATAGGACAAACCTTCTTTGTGTAATCTCATATACTTTCTTCTTTTTGCTTTATTGTCTTGGACTGTGGAACAGAATTGCTGGGCACAAAAGAATTTCTGTACCTCACCCTCACTGACACGCTATTGAGTTTAGCTCTAGATGCATTTGCAACTGGAAGGACCTGTGTCCATACTATTGAACTACACTCAAAAACACCAAATTGACTTTTGAGAGCAGTCTCTGACCTATACTAATTCCTAAAATGTGGCTAGGAATTAGCTGTAGCCTGGCACCCTCCCAGATGCTAGCTGACCCAGACTAAAACCACATCAGGGCTTCAGGGCTGCTCCACTATTTTAACAGGAAAGGCATCCAAAGTTGCTTAATCTACCAGTGTATGTGAAGCTCTTAGCCATAGATAGACCCATCTGTACTTGTCAAAGAAAGGACTCAAGCCCCTTAAGTGAGACTCACATGCCTAATCTGCTATTGTCCTATTCTAACACAATATTTTATGTGCATGGTAAGGAGGGAGTGTTAATTAAAAACTGCTTCTAAGAATTACTGATTTTTATAACAGGAACTGTTGTGAAATGGGGATTAACTCAGAGGATGTGACAAAATATTAAAGAAAAACCTTACTAGAAGTGCATAAAATTCTACTTGCTTGTATCTAAATAGACATTCAACTAAAAGTTAACTGGGTGGGAATTTTTGTTTAGGCCTGCTTCAGTAGTTCGACAGACACCTGCAGTAGGATGTGAGCCAGATTTAACAGAAACCTCTTAACACGTTGCAAAGAGCCTTCTGCTAGGGTTAAGAAGTGGATTAGAAATGTCTGGATTTCTCATGAAGGAGACATCAGTCATGAAGCTTTATTCCTTTGGGTTCCCTTGAGAGACCGAGCATATCTGATCTCCGAGGAGTGCTGCTGACTCAGGCTGCTGCAGGAAGGTGTCAAAGGCCAGCCAAAGAAATCTCTGACCTTCACTTTGCTGCTGACCGTCACTTGGGTTTTCCTGCCTGGAAGAGAGGGGGTGGGCTGGGATAGCTGGGGAGGAAACAGAGACCAGAACCATTGACCTCAATCTAAACACAATACAGAAAAAGACAATAAACTTCAGCAGAAAAAACACAGTGATTTACCTAGGAGGAAATGAGAATATGAAATTATTTCAAGTAACTTCAGAAAGTGTAATAGAGGATATCTATTGAAAACACAAAGAAGACTGCTGGCTGTAGCCAGTGAGTCCTGTGACACACAAAGTGTTGGATATCTACTATATAACCCCTATTTTATAAATTGTTAAATCCGTGAATGCTGTGGGATTATTGCAATTGTGCATTCATATTTTTTGTGTCTGGAAAAGTAAGAAGATTATAAACAGTAATAAATTCATCCTAATTTATCTATTCATTTGAATATCCATTCAGTCTGGCAAAAATTGTAAGCCCACTTGTCCAGTGTTGACAAAGATTTTTAATGTGGGTCACAGTGACCTGTGATCAAGTTCCTCTCCTTCAAGGTCTGCTTTACCCGTTTTATCTAATACTACTACTACTCCCTACTCTCTCCTCTCTTCTCTTCCATGTATCCAGAAATATGTTGTGTTTAATACAGAGAACTGCATTTACGTGAATTGCCAAAGCCATTTTTTTCTTTCCTTTTCTGCAGAGTTTGCACAAGTGTCTCACCTTGGCTTTAAGTGTTCACAAGACTTCAGGTCTTGATGTTTGTCCTTACTGGAGAGTGAGAAGACCTTCATGCAGTCAAGCTTGTTTTTAAAATAATGGGAAAGCTGCTGGAAAGTGAGTTTGTAACAGCCCAAGGACAGGTTATAAATAGCAACTTACAGAAACACACTATGAACAGAAATCTTTTGATTTTATTCATTACAGTATTATATTACGTTGACTGTGGTTTCTATATACCAGAAAAGTATATCCTTACTTTCTTAGATACAGAGATCAATTAACATATGTTAAGGGTAATTCTTATACTCTAACTGTGCCTTGGCTGACTGACAGCACCTATGCATGTGGAGAGGACAAAGCACCAGAATTTAGGTCTCTTAAAGGAATTGTGTCCTATCAGATTATGATTAAATAATGGAAAGTATTCTCTTTCCAGCCTGTTCAGTTTGACATTTTTATAACTCTTAACTCAGACTAAATCTTCATGCATTTTGGACATGAAAAAATAGAGATTTTCTGTTGTTTATAAAGTATTCATTAAAAAGGAAGTCAGAAAACCATCTTTAGAGTAATTCGTTCTATAAGAAAGTGACAAAAAGAACCAACTTATGAATTCATCCTCCCTCACCCCATGCAAGCTAAAACTAAAGCTTAGCAGTAGTTTTATAATGAAAGTGAAAATGAATTTTACTTCTTTCTCCTAATTGATGTCACATTGCCAGGTAATTGCAATTCTTTTTGTATGTGTGCTAAGGACATTGTGCTCATATTCATTGCTGTGAAAGAAAATTGAGTAAATTTTGTTTTGCAATGTTGAAAGCAGTTCTTGTTTCAAGGAAAATAAATTTTGTCAAGTCAACAATTATGACTAAGCGTGCCCAAGTGCAAGGCACACTAAGTAAAATGATATCGGTTGTAAGCTGCTTCCTTTTCTGTCCAAAGCACCCTAAGGAAATGTGTCTCCAGAATCTACCATGTAACATGGGTAAAGGAAGAACACACTCACTTTCTGCTCTGTACATGTCTCACTGTTCCATACTTTGGCAGATATTTTCTTTATTCCCTGTACTAATATTGTAAGTGACTGAACACATGGAAATATATCTTACCATATCAATATTTCCTTAATGTTAACAATACTGAGCAATAACTTTGTAAAATGGGGAATTGAGAACAGCTTTGAAAAGGAATTATTGCTAGGATTAACTCTCTGTTGACTGGCCAAGAATGGAAGAGAGTCTTAATATTTTCTTTTTGTCTGGTTCATTGTGTATCAAGACTACACGATGCGTTTGGGTGGCCTAACTCTCACATCCATAATTCAAAGAATTCCAGACTGCAGAAGTACTTCTAAGAAAGCAACAGAAAGATATACTTTATAAGAACTATTGTCTCCTTTAATTTTTTTTTTTGTTTGTTTCCAATCTTCTGAATTTAGGAAGACCAAGACACCAAATGCAGAGAAATTCTGTGACAAAGTGCTTTAGGTTCAGGCTCCCTACAGATTTAATTTCATTGAGCAGGTCACTGTCCTCCAACTGTCTTTAGAGTTGTCATGGGTTCAGCAGTAGCAGTCATTTTTTCTCCTTCTTGGTGGCTGGTGCAGCGCTGTGTTTCTCGCTTTCAGCCTGAGAACAGTGCTGATAATACCGATGTTTGTAGCTACTGGTTAGAATGTTTACAATCGGTCAAGGACTTTCTGAGCCTCATGCTCTGCCCTGTGAGGAGGGGAAGCCAGGAGGAAGCGGAGGCAGGACACCTGACCCAAGCTGGCCAAGGAGGTATTCCATACCATAGCACGTCATGTCCAGGATGTGAACGGGGAGATACCCGGAAGGGCTAGCTCTCTCTGCTCGATTGGCGAGTGGTGATTGTATTCTCTTCCCTTGTTATTTCC
>WYDI02012273.1:0-23569 GCA_009867235.2 Psittacus erithacus
CCCCATCCCTCCGGGAGCCGAGGGAGGAGGTGGGGGGGCAGTGAGTGAGCTGTGTGGCAGGCCTAAACCACGACACCAGTAGTGTTGAATAATACCACCTTTTGTTTAGTAATTTAAAACCTTTCAAATACCATTTTTTGTAGTATTTTTTTTAACATTCCTAGTTGAGGAAGAAAAAGGCATTTCCCTTTAACCATAAAAAGAATGTAGGAGTGTGCAGGAGCAGTGTGGGCCCCCTCTGACTGGGGGAAAGATTGAATTTGTGTGTTTGCTGCTTATTTTGAGTCAGAGTGTTTTGGCAATATGAATCTGCTTTTGGGGGGTTTCTGTATTTTATCCAGCAAGCCAGTTGCATTGCTCAAAGCAGGAGATCTCTTTTTTCTTTGGCTGAAAGTCATGGAGTATGGGGTAGTTCGACAGATCATGGAAAAAAAACCCTGATTTTTGTCAACCTCATCTACAGTGTCAGGAGCAACAAGGGCATGCTGATCCATAAGAGAAGGTGAACCTGGAGCTGAAAATCTCATCAAACCAGACAGACAGTGACCTTACCAGTGTCCCCAGTCCCAGAGCATGTACCACCAGTCTGGTGGTGGTTACCAGTCTGGTGGTGGTTGCCAGACTCAGCCAATAGTTCATCAAGGCCAATACCTACATCAAGCCAGAAAATGAAGCCAGGAGGTCAGGACCAGTCAGTATCAGGGTGTTACGAGATCCGACACAGGTGTATCTGCAGCATAGCTCAGAGTCCAGTCATGAGACCCTGATCTTAGAAGCACTTCCTGGTAAAAAGGAGGGCAGGAGGCATCTTAGCTCTGTGGTTCGAGGCTGGATGGCTGTATTATGAAAGTTAGCCTAGAGCTTGGGCAGCTAAACTCCCAAGAGAGGTACACAAGATCTGAAACAGGGAATAAACAGAACTCAGTTTTGTCTAGTTCAGAGCCTGGGAACCAGGCTAAAGAGGCTTTATCCTGCAGCTGCCCAGCTCTGGTTGTACTGTGTCTAGACACCTTCCAATGGAGTGCAATGCCAGAATTTCTAGCCAGTCCTGCTCTGACTACCAGATACAGCTGCAGCACTGATCTCTCAGAGGTGCTCACATTGTGTTTAGGAAGCAGGAAAAACATCTAATTTGCTTTCCTGGCTCAAACCCCTTTTGTAAGTCTGCTTTCGTGATGTGATCATTACATTTCTCTCATCATGCAATGTGGGCTGATTTACCAAACTTATGTTACCCAATTTATATTAGACTGATACCGATTTCACTGGAACTGAGCTTAAGCAGCCTCAGGCTCAGAATTGCAAACCTGAAATGAGCCCAAAAATCTTCTGGTTTCACTTTCTGCTTCTCTGATAAGTTGTCTTTTATGTTCAGTTTCCTGAGACTTTATTCAACCTAATTATTTGCCCAATTTTCCTGTTTTCAGTTGCAGTGGAATTGAGTCTCAGTGATGGACATGATTCCCCAGTTCTTCCCATTCTCACTAACAGTTTTTCTTAGCTTCCACAGTTGTGTTCTAGGCTGAGTGTTAAATGACACCAGTATTTTTGTGTTGCATTGGGGACCAACAAGGCCTGCTGCTTTTTTGTGGGATCAGTGAAAAATGAACTGATGCAGAATGGGTCTTCAAATCTAAAGAACTGTAGTAAAATGAATTCCTCATAAGTTTCTTTGTCAAAAGGCTGGACTGGATTACATGTGTGCATGTAGATGTTGCCTTACCCCAATGGGTATTTGATGAATGATTGAGAGATCAATAAAGCAGCAAAGCTTGTGTTCAGATTTCATACTATATGAAAGGTGGGCGTAGTGTTTGCTAAATTAGTTTAGATCTTGTATCAGTTCCTAAAACCTCCTGAGATAAATCCTGTAGTTAGTGACAGTTCTGTTTATGCACAAGAGACAAAGCTGTAAATAAATTGAAGGAGTCAGTATGCAGTTAGGCCTTTTGAGCATATGTGCAAACTTTAGCTTAAGCAACTGCAAACAAGTTCTGTGAATAGATGACAGAAAGAGAACAGGTATCATCACTAAAAATGCATGTGAAACCTCCTCAGACTTACTGGGGGAAAGCATAGCTAACCTCTGAAACAGTAACATTGGCATGGTTCTTCACAGCATTGAAGGCAAGATCTTAATGAGGAAACTAGTGTGTAAGACTAGAAAGGCAAATATTTGCAGCTTTAGCTTGCAGCTTTTGTCACAGATAGGAAAAAAAACCCCAGCATTGTGTGTTAGAGATAACAATGTTGACATACTAAATGCTTTGCTAAAATGTCAATCATAGTGTTTGCAGGTATGAAGCTGACATTGAGGTTGGCTACAACAGCAGTGATTATTTCCAGTTGCAAAAGTATAAGAGATGAAGGTATCTGTGACCACCAAGTATAAAAGGCTATTGGTGATAGCATTACTTTCTCTTTTTTTTATCTCATCATTTTGCAGTTGTCTTGGTGAGCTTGAGGCTTCTGTAACTTAAGACAAAATTTGATGACTATGAAGTAGAATCATAAAACAACCGAGAAAATGAACATTATATGCCTTAAAAGTTCAAGACCTTTGTAAGACTTACTACAGACGAGGAGTCCCCATGGAGACCTAAGTTGTTGTCTGAGGTGAAAGGTCTCTGAACAGACATTAATCATGCTGCATTTATGGTACAACAAATCCCACAACTTTAAATTGAAAATCCTCCACGCTTATAAAGGGCCATGAAGTAAATTGTGATTTCAGCAAGCTATTCCTGGTGAATCAAGAACAGTAAATTATACCTACTCTTGTATCTTTTGTAGATGTCATTTCACTGGAGACTAGAGCTAATTCCTAGGCCCAATTCCCGCTGATTTTAAGGGAGTCTTTGTACTGATTTCAGTGGGATTTGGATCAAGAGTAGCTGATGCAATATAAATATGTTTCTCCATGAAGTAGGTAGTTGGGGAAATTTTGGAGTATCTGATCCCTTACTGCACAGATACTATGTTTATTAAATGGGGGGAGAGGAGGGACAGGGATTAGAGGAGATTCAGAAGAAAACGTTCTTACTAATAGTTTCAAAGCTCCCTGCGTAGTCTTGGCTCTTGAACCCACTGTATTCGCTCAGCTGAGTGCGTCTAGACCATGGTTACTAGGTGAGACATTTTATGGGAGATAATGCGCCATTTTTTACCACGATTGCACTACGAGGTAGTTTAAAAAAACAAACAAAAAAAAGAGGTCCAGTGTCCACTAGAGTTACATCGTGAGGAGGTCTGGGATACTCAAAGGAAGGAGTTAGACACACTGAGTGTAACTGAGTGCTGGTGAGAAAATCAAACACCAACTTTTGTTGCTGAGCAGCTTTATACTGTGAATGACTTCATCCCTGAATGTTTTTTGAATGGGAAGGAGAAAGAAGAATCCATTTAGAGGCTGAGGAGGAAAAACAAGGAATTCCTGTAAAGGTTGAGGGAAGAGTACTTTCTAAATATGTAATGGAGCAGACTTGTGTTGTCTGGTAACTTCTTCTGAGTCACAAATCAAAGGAATATGTTAGGAGTAAAGCTGTCTGTTAATTTGACAGACTCTTTTATGCTGTAACCACAAATGTCCCTCTGTGAAAGTGGTTTAATAACAGTAATTCATGCAATGGCATGGAGTAGCTCATGTGATTTTTAATTGTCAATAATTCGTGCTATGTTACCTGTATACAATTTTAGAAGAGCTCTTATTTCTGTTACGGTCCTACCCAAAGGCTTTTCAATTCTGAATGACTGTCTGACTGCCAGCAAATGAGTGTCTCACCAAATGCATACTGCTCTCTTGCACTGGGTAGGTCAGAAAGGTACACTGCATGAAAACATTCTGGTGTTGAGCTTATATGTAAAGCAGAGCTCTCTGTATAAACTAATTAACCTTGGTGCTCAGAATTTGCTTATAGGAGTGAGAAAATGGAAAAGCTGATATATCCCAAAGCCACTAAATAAAATTCAACCATGTTAATGCAATAAAAGCTTTGCAATATATGTTCTTAGAGTCATGGAATAGTGGATATTGCAAAATACAGTTGTTGAATTAATTTATTCTGGTTTCCTCTATTATTTTCTAAATAATGTCTGTTCAAAAAATTATAGCATCTCTAAGACCAAAATGCTGTTAACTAGAAATGAAAGTGAAGATGTAACAAGAGAGTAAATGCCTTGTCCGTCTTGAACAAGACACACAAAGGAAACAAATAGTATGTTTGGGAAAAGTGAACGACTTTTAAATGGTTCCCAATTATCTACTTAAGCATTTAAGGTGAGGAATTAAAATAAACCAAAGCCGAAAAACACCCAACAGTATTTGCTTCACAAATGCATTAAGTTGAGCAAATATTAGGATGATGACATACAAAGAAGAAACTGCAGTTCAATTAACTTGTGTCTGGGCTCTCTTAGTTTTCCTCTTTGTCTTCTTCCCCTTTGCAGTATTCTCTGTAAACACGAATGACCATGTGCATGTTCGAAAACATTACTAAGCTGTGGTAACTAGATCAGGCTATATTCTATATCCATTTGAAATGAAACATATGAAAGAAAAGAAAAAAAAACCATTGTTGAATAAGTGCTCTCAAGAATGTAAGTAGTATATCAACAAGCAGCAATAACAGGGAGGTGATGATCAATTCTCATACACGCACACAGCCACCCACCCCCTAATGCAGTGAGAAAGAAAGTGTTACTTATAGCATAAGAAGTGTCAAAATGAATAATACCTGATGTATGGAATGATATGTTCTCAGGATCAAGAAGAGCAGCAAGAGGAGAAGCTTTATGGATGTTAGATGACTGTTCCTCTGAAGGCCTCTTTTAGCTGCAAAGTTTACTACAGATGTCAGTGAACTTAGTTAAAATATATATAGCATATTCTGAACTTTAAGTACTGGAAGGAGAACTTCCTAGAAAGTATTTGTCAATGTTTTTTCTGTAAGTTAGAATAGGGAAATATTGTTCATTTTTCATTGAAGAAGCGGAAAATACAAGTTGTTAGAAAAGCATTATAAACGTAGTTAAGCTGCTATTGAAGTGTCATTCCTACAGATCAGTGTTCCATAATTGGAGTCTAGTTAATAAATCAGCTGATGCACAAATCAGAGTGAAATTAATCTCACATTGCCATAGCTGTGTTGGCCCTACAGTGCTAGGAAAATGAGATTTTTTTTCTGGTTTCTACATCAACAGAGTTTCTAGCTTGGTTCTGCATGCAAAAAATTTTCTTGGAGTAACACGTCAATAGCAGCCTTAAGTTTGGATACAGGAAACCAAGTAAAAATAGTGCTATAATGGAGGCATGGTCTGGGATTTACGTCTGGAAGGGATTTTGGGTTCTCCCACAGACCTCCAGTGTGACTGCAGATTGTTCTAGCCATCTTACTCTTTCAGATTTAAAAACAATCTGAAAAGGCAGCTGCTTATTCACCCCCTTCTCCTGACCATGACCGTGGGTGATTTAATTTGTGGCTCCTGAACAGCTCAATCATTGGTCGGGTCTTTGTTGTGAGTGATGGCGGACTGTAGAGGTGGCTTGATAGCTGCATCTCTATGTGTGGGCTGTAGGGTTTTCTTTGTCAGAAATTCTGGGGTTTTCTGTGTTTCTGGTGTTCTGCTGTGGGATATGGTGGTGTGACATTTCATGATGCTAGGCGGGTCAGCTATGCCATATTTTTACAGGGCTTGGGGGAATGTCTTGTCTCTAATGCCTAGGTGCAGTGATGCCTGTAACCACAAGCCCTCACTCAGGCATTTCTGTGCTTTGCACAAATAAAACCAATTTTTATTCTGAGAAATACAGAGGTTCTAATTGTATGTAGTTACTTTCCCGCTTTTTAATAACTTAAAGATAGTGCTATCATATTCAAGTATCTGCTGCTTGTCTTGAAAGTGGCTCTTGAGGATCTGGAGCATCCCCTCTAGCCAACTCAAATTCAAACTTGTATTCTTGAAGTAAATACCATGCAGTTTGTCTGTATGCTGTTTAGCTGCCAACCATTCCAACTGTTTGTGCATGTGCAGTCACAAATTCCTAGTTATCCCCAGGCTATACTTAGGCCATATGCAGTATACAAATTCCAGGACATAAAATCTCTTCCTTGGCTTGCTGATGGAGTGCTTTGTATGTTGTGATGAAACAGAAGCTGATTTATAGATAAGTTGTTTTTTAATGAAACTGTTATAAAGATATACAGCAGCATTGGTTTTGTAAAAATGTAGTTATATTTGTGGTCAGTGCAGAAGCCTCTAATTTAGCATTCCTGCTATTGGGAAACTTTTTTGTGTGTTATACAAATGGCTACCTCACCTAAGTGAGGTAAGTGTCCTGGAGCAACACTCTATATGTGATGTGCAAGTTCAGTTGTGTCTATTTCATTACTGGTGGAATTAAGGTAACGTCTTCCTTCTGATTTCTATTTGAAAGGTTTGGGGAGTAAAAACATCAGACTATATGGAGAAGCTAATATGACATGGCAAGAAAAACCATAGGAAGCTCTTTACTAAAATGAGGGTGAAGAAGGTCAAAGATGACTCTTAACAGCAGAACCATGAATAGGGGTTAGTTAAAAAGTTAAGGTTCTAGCATGTGGTAGAATGACCAAGAACTATGGAAGAATTTTCTTGTTGTTTGCATGCTTTTAGGACCTTTAAACTTTAAGTGGCTCTAATTTTCCCTTTGATAAGAACCTTAGCTTTTTCTTCTGTTAAATTGTTGTATTTCTAGCTCAGTATGACATCTTCCTTGACTTTCAGCTTTAGTATGCTCATAGATTTTGGGAATGATATCTTTGTGCTTGAATAAACAATTTTTTGGTAGACCTGGATTTATTCAGGTAGACTTACATTAATTTAATTTACTTTGAATGTTTTCCATCAAATTACTGTATTTCATTAAATACGCGATAGGTTTCTATTCTACTAGTTTATTTAATATTTCATTCTTACCTGAATGAGAACAGTAAGTTCTGGTTTGCATGTGCCAGTTAATATAGGTAGATGGTAAGTGTTCATTATAAATATAATTTAAAGTCTGTAAATACAACAGTCAACAATGGTCAACAAACATAAATGTTTCTGTAAAATAAGAGAGTCTCTACAGTATGTGCGCTTTTAAAATGCAGTAAAATAGAATTCCTTTTTTTTTTCTGATTTGTGTCATCTTTAACATTTTTTCTACCTTTTAATATAAATTATTTTAAATTATTTATGTAATTTTTTACAATATCTTGTCCAAGTAGGTGTTACAGAGTGGGTTGAAGATTTTCTGCTCATTGAGCTGGAGGATCACTTCTATAACTTTCTAGATGTAGTATAAAGACTTTCTAGAAACCTCTTTTGGTGAGAATAGGCTCAGTGCTCAATTTTATAGGAGATTAAAAGGGCATTTATGTATAAAGTAGTTATGGTTTGTGAAAAACCCATTTTGGATTATAGCAAAATCATAGCTTTTCACCTCTTGTCTCACTAGGAGCTACAGGAACTGTGTTGTTAAGAGATTCTTTCAGCTGAGGAGAGTGTAATCAGCAATGATCAGTGCATTAGTGTTCTTCAGTGTGTTCTTGCATTTTTGGCAACAGGCTGTAAAAACCCTTTGGCTAGCTTGAAATCCCCAAGTCTGTGAACCCTCTGGTTTTTATTGCCTTTTTCCATGCAGAAGAACAAGGGAAGAAGCTGCCGAAATGCTAAATCACAAAATCATTTCAGGATTGAATGTTCTCTGAAAGTCAAACTGTTCTCAGTTGTTATGTCCAAAGTCTGCAGCTGTAAGATCTTGGAAAAAGAAATCTTACTTTATTTTGCAGAGCATTGGCTGTGACGACTATCTGGGTTCAGACAAGGTGATTGACAAGTGTGGAATATGTGGAGGGGACAACACTGCTTGCAAGGTTGTGTCTGGAGTTTTCAAACACACGCTAACAAATCTTGGCTACCACAAGATAGTGGAAATTCCTGAAGGAGCTACTAAAATCAACATTACTGAGATGTCAAAGAGCAACAACTATTTGGGTAAGTTGCATCTCAGTGAATAAAAAATTCTTTGTGCGCTGCTGCAACTGAGTGGAGGTCATGCCAGGAAAGGCATTCTATGCAGTGTGAAAGACCATCTTAACATCTCCAGAGGAAAGAAGAGAAAAAAAATCATGGAACAGGCATTTTGATCAGAACTAACTGGCAGTTTAGAATTCTGGGTTGATCTTGCACGACCAATACCATAGACCTGTTACCATCTATTTCCCTGTCCATCTGACTTGGCTCTGGTGTTTCCTGTTAGTTGGTTCCGCTCTGGTGATTACACTTCCCGCATCATTAACCTTCCTTGAGCTGTCAAGAATCCAGCCACGTGGCATGCTTGTGTGTAATGTGTAGTGAGGCTGTTTGAGGAGAAGAGCCTCTTCTGACTGCTTAAAAATTTCAGTTCTTTTAAAATGTAAATGTATCAAAATTGCATTGAGATTATGTGATACTGAGGTGGTATCTGCAGAATGAAAGGTTATTTGTACAGCTGTTTATTCTGAGGCAGGTACTTAATTCAAAACCATAGAGAATCCTGAAATATTTGTATTAACATCTGTCTAGTGGGCTGCAAATTAGGGATCATGTGGAATTTCTGCAAATCTGTGTGTTTTGCGTGCATTTGTGAACGCAGCAGTTGCAACATTTAGGTACATGTGGTTACAACATCCCCTGTTGTAACCTCTTATGTTCCTAGGTTACAAAGTCCTTAGTGCGCCTACTTTTGTGCTTTTGTTTTGGAGCTAATTCTTCTGTGTGGACTGGAGAGAGAAGTTAAGATTTGTAAAACCTGCCCCTCGTCCTTTCTCTTTACCTGTCCGTCCATCATTAGATCTGCCTTATAAATAACAGTGCTACATGAGGCCTCTCTTCCTACCTTGGTGTAATTATTACAAGTACTGTGTAGCTGTACTGTTTCAAATCCCAGTACTCCTGTTAGACAGCTGTTTTATGTCATTTCTGGCTGGTAAGCATCTTAGCTACTGCTCATGTATAAGGAAGGAAAGTGCTATTATTGAATTGCTTCTCTTTTCTGCTCTCTTCTCCTTAATTCCTGCTAGAGCTGTAACTAGTTCTACTGAAGCATTCATGATGGGAAACAGTCTGCACTGTAATGTGAGCTCCATAATTTTACCAAAAAAAGTACTCTTCAAACAGTCCAAGAAAAACAAATGTTCTGGACCTCTTATAGTGTGCTCTTATCAGTTCGAATTTGTCTTGGTTTCATCCAAATGTGCTTTTGGTACGCTAGATGCACCTGTGTACACTAGCATTCATTTCTTCATGTGAACAATTTGTACAGCATCCAACAATACTGAATTTTTGATGATAAAATAGAACAATAATTCTGTCTAAAGAGCTTTCACAGATGCTTGTACATACTATAGAAAATGGGTGAGAACACAGTTTACTTGGCAGGACAGTAGAAGTAGCCACATTACTAATACATAAAATCATGGAGTTGAGTATAATTTTTCTGTCAGATTTACAGAAAGATTTTCTGCCAGCATCTGAAAAAAGCTGGCAGAAAAATGTCCTTAACATATTAAAATGTCCTGAACGACTTGAACAGTTTTGGAATGCGCAGGACAGAAAAGGGCATTTAAGCATTTTTTCCTTAAAAATAACCTGGCTGTTGGCATGTATGGGAAAGTGGCAACGTTTCTCTTTCCCATGCTGCTACTTATCTCTTGATCCCCTGAGCTTCATATGGATTTAGTCTGCTAAATTTGTCAGCTCCATCCTCTGTTAGGAATTCTTGAGGTTGTAGTTTCAGCTAGAAGGGCTCCGGTCTCTCTACTTACACTTGGTTTATTGAGGCAGGTGAGTTGCACCAGGACAGAAATGAACATGTTTTAACGGAGAAGAAAACTGGAACTAAAGAAAGGTTTATCAAGCGCTTTGCTGCACAAGTGTAATGGTAAGTGGGAGGTGGTTTTTTGGCATGTTGATGCTCACAAGTTTCTCACTGATAAAACAGCACTCAGTATTCAGACATGCACATTTTTGTAGAACACGTAACAGTAGCAGAGCTGGGAAGCTTGAAAACTCAGATCTGGTGTTTGCTGTTTTCCCTATATTTATGAGCAGAAAGAAGTTTAAAAACTTTGAAAATAATTTAAAAATCCCTTAAACTCATTCTTATGCTGCAGCTGCAGCAGCAGCAACAACAAAGCCAACCCAGCATCCATTCCTTTAATCACGTAGTTGAGTGTTTTGCAAAATGGAAGTTTCAGGTCCCTGTTCTGTCATAGTCCAGCTGTAGCCATCAGAGCTGCTTATAAGCAACACTTTTGGTGCAAAGAATTTAAGGTAGTTGCTTTTGCTCTTCCTGACGTTTTGCACATCTTGCACTTTCTTCAGTGCAAAATTGTGAGTCAGCTCAAGGTCACGAAAGTTATTTTGGAAGATCAGAGTAGATGTTTCTGGGCATCTGAGTTATCCTGCCTGTATTTGTTCAGGAGACTGTCTTGAGTTCCATGTGGTTTCATTAAACAATTTTTACAAAGCTCCACACCTTTTCAGTGCTTTGTCAAAAGTACCAAGCAAGTAAGCAATCAGGAAAGTGTGTTTTCACAAGGAGGTATTTCTGTAAAATCAAGAGGTGTTGGAAAAAGCAGGCAGGAATGTGAGGTTTCTTACTCAAAGAGTTTCAAACTCAGATCAAGTCATCCAAACATTTGAATGCTTCTCCATACTGCTTTTGTAGTAATCAATTGCTCATTGTTGCAAACCCTATGACCATCATGAAAAGTATATTTCTAATTATGATGCTTAATCTGATGGTAGCTTATTAAGGTTTACTAATTCTAAGTACTGCAATTTTATTCTTTGCACACAAGTTTGGGTGCAGAACAAAATTTATAAGTTCTTGCTACTTCGACACTTAATAAAAGAAAAAAACATGGCAGTGGCATATGAAGCTTTTAGTGTTTCTGGAACATGTCATTATCAGGGTAATCAGAATATTTATTAGATTAGGCTGTTGGTTCAACCAGTTGTTCATGTAACTTTATGATTAGCTTTTCACAAAGCCTACAAAACCATCAATTTCTTGTACATTTAGTGACCTATACTATTTTACTTATGTATACCTTAAAAACCTTCAGCAATGTTGTTTCTGGTTTCTTCTGCTTATGTTTTCTTTCTTTTTTTTAGATATTCTCCTATTTTTGAATGAGTGAATTTCATATGGCACAAATACAATCTTTTCTTTCCCCTGCCTTTCCTCTTGCCCATGTGCATGTTTTTCATTTAGGTTTTCCATTTCTTGAAGATCTTTACTGTAGGAAGAGTATCAATCTGGTAAAGAAAAATAGTCAAATTGAGAATGGCCTGTAACATTAACTGGTGTTTCTTAGGGAGCCAAGCTGAGCTACCTCTAATGGAGCCATAAGGCAGATCAGTAATTCCCCAGGATACATCTAGTATTTTTTCTTGTGTGTGTTTGGAAAGAAAGCAGTTCAGTTTTAGACTGCTAAGTAATAGCTATTAACTGTTAATTATGTATTGGTTTGTGTATGTTTTTACAGTTAGAAGCAAAAGCTATGTATTGCAATTCAGGTTTAGACTCTATAAAATGTAAACAAGGCTATAGGCTGTACAGTCTTGAGCTATTTGTGGAATGACTTCTCCAAGTAGTTTTCAGCAGTATTTTCTTACTGGCTGATGTGTTTTGTTAGACCTTTCGGCAACAGAACTGCTGACCTTGGACAGACTTTTCCGCTGGCAAAGCACTTCTGTCACATGCTTTTGTACAGAAAAGAGACAAAGACATATTTTTTATCCCAATGGTAATCATCAGCTGGCCAGTTCTCATACACTGAAATGGGAAGCTTGCCACTGAATTAAGTAGGACCATAATATCTTAAGTGGGACAAGTATGTTACAGCACTTATGCTGCAAAACATGTGGTTTTGAGTATAAATACTTGAACATCTTTGGGATTGGGATTTGGGATAATGACAAAATTTTGAAGCCAAATGACTTAAATCTGAAGTGATTTGAAAGGTGCTTTTTTGCATGTGGGGTCTTGAGAACCTAATTCAAAGAACCTGGTTGTTACCCATATCCATATCCTCAAAAGCAAGATAATCTGATGGGAAAGAGGTATGAGCAGTAAACGCTGAAATTTACCTTAAGAGTGAAAGATACAATGGTTGAAAATGTCTTAGTTTTGAAATACACTTACCATGTGTAATGAGCTTACTTTAATTGGAAAGAATCTGGATATGTCCTGTAATTCAAGCAACAGTTTGTTTCTAGATCAGTTGTCTGAATCTGGAGTCATAACACTCTCCAAATGGTACCAGACATACTGCCATTGCTGCCAGTGGAGGTTGATGAGATATCGTATGAAACAGGAGGTATATACATTAGAATTTGGGCAAGTCCCTTAGCATTTTGTGCCTTACCTCAATACTGTTCATTACAAATAGTATACAGGTACTATTTGTCTTGCAAAGATGTTTCACAGTGAAATTTATTTCATTGCTAATTTTAAAGTTTTTTTACAGTTCCTTCAGGGAATATGTTATCTATTTCAGTTTCGGTTTTGATGGGATTAAGTTGTTTCAGCCTAAATAAGATAGGAAGATCTTTGGCTCTTATCAGTTTACCCTGCTTTCTGTAAAATGATATTCATAATATACTTATTAAATATACTTATAATATAGATTAGCAATTAACTCATTGATTTCCTTCATGTGCTGCTGATTGTATCAATTAATAAGCTTTAAAATACGTTTTATTAATGTGTTTTAAATTGCTTTTTAAACTTTCTTTTAATAATATTTTTTTTTTAATCATTACACAAGATTAAGGGTTTCTGTGCAAAAAAAATTGCAACAGATACTACATAGTAATATGGAGAAGAGATGATATGTGTTTGATTTTTCAGGACTTAGAATATGCAAGATTATGCCAGAGGAGGAGAGTTCCTCTGTTTTCTCAGTTACTTTATATACAAAGGATCTGCTTACAGTTAACTTCTGTTCCAGTGCTTGGGTGTGTGTTGGGTTCAGTGCCTGTCCCAAAGAAGCTGTGAGAGCTATCAGTGCTCCATTTACAATTCTTACATTTCCATTTAGAAACAATATCTGCAATTTTTTCAATTGAGTTTATAAAGTGCTGCAACCCAAAACTATGCTATTATGTGTATGTTTTGTGATGGACTTGTGAAATCCCCACAAAGACCTCAAAATTGTATTTCTTATGATACATCATTCATTAAGTGCATCGCTATATGAGCTAGTCTGTGCTTTAGAGTTGGACTGTCTCTCTCACATGTGGAGCTGACTGAATGCATTACTTATAAACTACATAATTACAATATCTGGGTTAGTATAACTGGGTTTTTTACATTTTGTCCTTGATCCTCTTGTCTGTTCTCTGCTGGAATTTAACAACAAAGGCATTTCTTCATACAGATGACAATGTGCTCCAAACTGTGAAGAAAAGATCTAAGGAATCACTTCTTAAATAAACTGAAATTAAGCACAGCAAGTTCAAACTATAAGGAAATTCTGGAGTACATTATTAATATCTGAAGAGGCAGTTAGAATGCCTGTGTAAACTGAAGCAGGACATTTTGAATAATGTTGCCAAATTACACTTTTTATGTTGAGCATGGGTTTTCTCTGTTAAGAAGTCATAGCTAGGTTGAAGTGTTCACTGTGTTACGTTTAAGAGTCTTTGTATTTCTGTATACTAACTGTATTCTTGATTATATTCTTTTGATTAAACAATCTCTTCCTAAAAGGAAGTATTAGCTTACAGGACAGTTGGGATTACTGCTTATGCTTTTTAGTCGCAGCTTTATGTGTGTGTGCTGTCATGTGGATTAGTTCATTCTGGGATTTGGAAAGCCTTTTCTGTGGTGGTGCTAGGTAAATATCTAGGAGACACAAAACTGGGGAGCATGTAGGAAATTTAACTTGTTAAAGCCTTAATAAGGTTATGATTTTTGAAAACTATGAGCTAAGCATCAAATTTAAAAGAACAAAACCAGAAAAATCCAGGATTGAAGAATCATGGTGGAACAACTTAATGTAATGCATAGGATAGGAGGCAATCTAAAATCCAGTGCTAACACTCGTGAAGCTGTAAAGAGGGGGGTGACTTGCGATCTGAATCAGTGCCACTTGAAGTCCTTGCAGATTATGTCACTATTTGGCCTTTGGAGTTCAGCCTCTAAAGTGTTTGAGGATCTGTATCCCCACTGTATCCTCAGTGTTTGAGGATAATGCATGTGCAGATAAATTACTGAGAATAAACACTGACACAAAGTTGCTTCTAATGCAAAGTGTTAAAAACAAGTAGAAGACAGTATATTAAGACGTTAGAAATTGTGCAGTAGCTATCTTTTTAACGCTTCTTACCTGGTGTTTGTTACTAAGATGCCTGGTTTTTCTTGTATACATACCTACATTTACGTATCTTTTGAATTCTCCTTAAAATAGTTTCAAATTCATTTTATGCAGGGAGAGTTTCTTTCACTAAACAAATGTTCATCTTGTAGCCAGCATGTATTGCTTGGCTAGGGTGATCACTTAAAAGAACCCTTGAAGTTCTTAAGGCTTCGGATGAAATTCAACCCTAGTGTTAATGAATTCATCTCCACTGAATTCAAGTTGCACAAGAGTCTCACCTAGTCTAATGACCTGTAGTTGAACCAGAATGTATCTAGGACATGATTCTTTGCTGACTGTATATTTTTTTCAGTGTTGGTGTTGCTTAAATAATTACATTTTAGAGTTTCTGGCAAGTTTATCTTATTATAGTAAATTCCAAGGTGACCTTTTCCCTTCTGGCTTCATTAAGCAGCCAGCTAATACCTAACTCTATATAGGGGTCTCTAGGGTTCCAGGCACATTTTGAGAACATGCAAAAGAAATGCCTTCTCAAAAGCTGGTTTATTCTCCTTTATACATTAAGTGGCAGATCTTTTATTCATGTGAGTGATGGGAAGTACTGGTTAAGCCTGAATGGTTGAGTTAACTTCTGTATCACAGCTTTCCACCACTGTTACGCAAAACCGACTTTTGCATGTCGGTTGCTGGTGTTTTCACTTAACTGCTTCTAAATGCAATTCTCCTTGCTTGCTAATTGTGGAAGATCTGCTAAGAGAGAGCCCTAAGTTGGGGTGCTGAGCAAGAAGCCTGGCCTGGGAGAGTGGTGGCTTTCCATTTGGCCTAAATCTCAAGGAGAGTTCTCCATGTTACTGATTTTTGCGGGCAAACAGCTTCCTGGCCTTCTTTTTTTTTTTTTTCCCCCTGCATCTTTAAGAAGAATCTAAATACATCTTTCCAGCACCCATTGGCTAAGGTTTTACTTTGCTCATTGATGACAGCAGTTACAACCAGTTTTGGAACTTGTAGAAATCATGTTTTCATTTCCTGTGCTTCCTAGTTCTGTCATCATTTGACAGAGGTGGTGTTGGGTTTTTTTCACCATTTGTTTGTAAGCAGTGTTCTTATAAAACCAGCTATCAATACAGCAGTGCACCAGCTGAGGCCTGCTGTTGCTTTGATGATCTGCCCTGCAAATACATCATTTGAGCAACAGCTACCACCAATGAGTCCCATTGAGGTGCTTGTTTCATAAGTTCTGTATTAAATATTTTTTTCATCCTCTTGAAATATGGAAAGGTTGTTCTAAAGGAAGGGAAAGGGATAAAATATGCAAAATAGTGAGAAGGCACTCAGACAGGCTGGTTCTTCAGTTTGACTTGTAAAACACCTAGCAATCTGGTTGCTTATATGACTTTGCAAACCCCTTTGGTCTGGAAGCCTCAGGGAAACCGTCTGCATATATTAAGTATTTTCTGCTTCTTGTCAGACCCCAAAATCTTTAATTTCAGCCTTTCTCACCATGTTTTGATTATACTTCTGTTTCCGATTACTAACAGAACCAAAGAACTTGACTGCCAAATTTCAAAGAAAATGCATTAAAAAATGAAAGAGGTGGGCTGTTTGAACAGTTTTTGCTAATCTGAACCCAATTAATGTGAACTTCTTAGATCTCAAATCTTTAAGTTATTTTCCACTTCTAGTTGATGACTAAACCATCAAGTAGTTTGCATGAAAATACTTGTTTGAACATTGTAGTGTACAGTGTTTGGAATATCAACACGTGGTTCAAGGCTTCTTAAAAAAGCAAAGCTCTTCTGAATGCTATGCGTTAATTGAGCATCTTACAATGCATACATTTCATGGCACTGACCAATATTTGGTAACATGGATTCTCCTCTCACTAATGCTGCTGACTTTCTGCTTGCACTCCATTCTTCCTTTGTCTCTAAGATGGCCAACAAGGGACCATTTTGGAAATGTCATGTACTCTCTGGAAGTCATTTGCTTTCTGAGTTGATTAAAGTCCCTCGTATGTAATCTGTTGCTTAGCTGTCTTAAAGTAAAAACTACTTTAACTAAGGATATTCTTTCTTAAAGTTTTGACCAGGGTGTAGTAATCTTAACTTGTTAGTCTTGGGTCCGATACAATACTTTTCTTACTTATTACAAAATTTCATTCAAAATGAATTTTATACTCTGACAGCTATACGTAAATAATGACCAGTGTCAGTCCAGATGCATAAACTATCCATAGGCAAATTCCTGAATCACGTGAAGACCCATTTCTTCCTTTTCTTGCCAAGAGGAGAGGTTGTTACTAATTTAAAAAGTTGTTCAAATGTTACACAACAAAGCCATTATATTTGGTTGGGAACCTGGTTTCAATTGTTGCAGATATTCCTGTACAGCATTCTTTGATTCTCTAATCTTATTTTACTCTGAGCAAAATTCTCCTTTGGATAGTGAAAACCCTTTCTTTGTTCCTTAAGTGTCCCTTGATCAGGTCAGATAGAACGTGTTCTTACAGCTTTGACTGATTCTGTAAAAGAAACTTCTCAAACTTCTCTTCTTTTCCTTTTTTCCCTGTTGCTTCTCTTATTTCCCTTTGAACTTCTCAGTTTCAGCATTTTTGTTTCTTACCCTTTTTAAAATCTCTTCTAGTAAAATAATCACCCGGTAGAAATTCTACATGATTAGTGGCTTCATGGTTGGATCCATAAAGAGATTTCATCTGCAGAGAATATTTTTATATTGCAGTATTAAATTCTAAAAGAAATCCAAGTCTTTTCTGATACGCAGTATATATAGGGATTTAAAACTTGATTCATAGACTGTGTGATTAAGTTAGTCAAGGGAGATTAAACTTTATCCTTTATTTCTTAACTTGCCCGGCGTCTTTGTTTTCTATCCAATATTATTTCGCTTTGTGTCAGAAATGTTTGGGTACTTAGAAGCCTTATAGACCCAGTCTTCCTTTCGTATTTGTACCTAGGGCAGCAGTAGTAGCCCCATGGTCATGGCTCCATTTATTTTATATATTTGTGTTAGAATCAAACTTCTGTAGTTCTGAAAACTTTGGTAGTGTCGCTGAGAGATCTGGGTTAGGTGAATGTCTGCTGTGGGATTATGAACCCACTTTCAGTGAGGTCCTTGGCAAAGGTTGCCAGCTGTCACTGCTAACCTGGACATTGTTCAGGGACCCTGGGATAGAAAAACTGAATATCTGTTGACCACAGGTAACCACAAAATGCTAATAAGGGTTTTATTAAGGGCATGATAGTCCAGCAGCAGCTAATCTCTGTTCAGAGGTTAATACTCAGTCCATCTCCTTCATCTACATTCACCTGCACCAGCACTTTTACGAGAGAAAATACTACACAGCTCTGAGTCTGCATGCGGTCAGTCGGCATAACTGCTATGGCATGAGACTACAGCTGCTTCCTCCTCGTATATAAAACTCTTATCTGTAGCTGGTACAGAGGAAGGAACATCTGAGTGTAACTTGTGAGGATTGTAATGTAAGGATTCTGTGTAGCAGTTTCACTGAAATTACAGGAGGTAAACCTCAGGGAGGATCAAGAGCAGGGCTGTTCATGGAGCAGGAGGACTCAAACCAAGGCATGAGAATATTTAAATGGTAAGCAATACCAGAGCTTTGGAAAACTTGGAAAAGAAATGCATTTTTATTGGCAAAACCAGGCCCCACCATCTGTCTTGTAAATTGCTTGTAAGGACCTAAGGCAACATCTTAGTGTATAACTTGTCTGCAGATGTTCAGTCAGACTGCAGAATAAGGATTCCTTCAGTAAGTGTAATTGCAAGTTTACTGTTGAATTTCTGTCATAACATTTCATCATTCTCTTCTTGGTTTGTACGCCAGAGCACTGGCAGGATTGATTTTCCCGAAGTGTCTGGCAGAGCTAGAAGATGTTGTTACATATCCAGAACAATAGTTCTCTCTCATTTTTCTGTCGTTCTTACCAGGTACTTTTTCTTCCCCCTTCCTCAAGCCTAATTAATGCAGGGAAAGGCCAAGTTGTAGGGAAAGGCCAAGTTGTAGGGATTGGCTTGGGCTTAAACTTACATTATAAGCAGACAATACATGTCTGCTTATAAAAGAAGACTGAGAAGCATGATGTAGTCTTAAATGTGTTAAGAGATTGTAACTTTCCAACATCATAATTTTCAGTTATATTTTAACAAAGTGAACTTTTGAAACAATGTCTCCAGTTTATCAGTTGGAAGAAGCATGTAATCTTCAGAATTTAGTGGCTTCTTCAGCCTGTGTTTATTGATACAGTGAGAAATTAATTCTTCCCTTTTTCTCTTATAATAGCACATTAGTTCATTCCAAAAGCTTTTGAGTCTAGTTCAAAACAATTCTTCATGGATTATTTTGAAAATGTTCCTACAGTCCTAATGAACAACAGACCTAGTTTATTATGAACTACCAGTGGTTGGTTCTATTAGAGGGAGATTTTGTGCATTGAAACAGCAAAGTTTGTGAGTTATTTCTCAGCGTTCACTGGTTTATGAATGAAATAGAGGGTTTCTTCCTCGTGCATCTTGGTGTGGGCTCAATTATGAGTGGATGTGCAGAAAACACAATTTTGGAGAACTGCAAAGCAAAATAGAGGATTTTATTCCATTCTGTTAGTGTATGCAGAAGTGTCACGTTTGTTATTTGGTTTGCTGCCATGAACCTTGAAGATAGTTTCAGACAGATAAACATGGGAAACTTTATTTATGTGTTCAGATGAACCTTTAATTACCTTGCACTGATAGTGGCCCTTTGGAGTGCTTCTTTATAATAAACTACATGTGGTAGTTCATGCGTCAGGAGAGGTGTGTACACAGAACTCAAGAGGAAGTATATCTGATGACCATACAACAAACCGAAGCAGTGTTTTCACAGGCTGTTTAGGATGGTGCATCTTTGTTCTTTGCCTTTATCTTCAGTTAACGGGCTGTGAAATGAGCATACTGAAGAGTGGAACACAATGTTACTGTAAAAACAGGCGATTATTTGCGAGATTCAAACACTTGAGAAAACAGCAATGTGACTTTCTGTTTGCACCTTGGAAGATGAATGTTAGTTTGTATTTCTTGAGAATGAGGTGGATCTGACGCCTTAGGATGTTTGATGTTCTATCCTGCCAAAGTTGTGCTCCTGAGATTTTGTTGGCAAAAGTTGAAAGTTAAACTGAGAAAGAAATCAAATGAGTAATCTTAAAGTTCATTGCTCTCTGTTGTTTTCCAGAATGCGTGCTGTCTTTAGTATCTACATTTCCACGGCATACACTTATGAAGCAAAGGTGAAATCAAATTGAATAGTTTTTTCCCCACCTTGGAAGTCTGTAAAGATTCAGGAGGAAGAAACAGAGAGTGTGGAAAGGGATGTAGGCATTTTTTTATTTCTATATCATCACTAATGCAGATGGAGCTATAGCAATTTAACACTTTTCTGGAGGTGAACTGGTGAAGGCTTCTTCCAGTCTGCTAGCTTCATCACTTCTTTTAAGCAGAATTCAGTGGTAATATGGTCAGGATTCCAACAAAAATCAGGCATGCTGAAACCCTGCTAGGCTTCCGAATTAGATGGATATAGCGTCTGCTCATACACAAGTCATCTGTTGCTCCTCCATTCTGGTACACCTATGTCTTAGAATTTTTACAATAGTATATATGTAGAGTCAAGTTCCTGTTGAAGTTAGATTTTAACAAGAACTGATAACTTACACATAACCACCTGCCTGTGCTTTTTCTTTCCTCCCCCAGTATAAAGCAGCCATCGTATGGCTTTCTTCCCCTGAAAACAGGGAAAGAGCTTTTAATGTCTGAGTTGCAGTTCTGACCTCTATCTTGTTCTCTCCTTCTAAGGCAGTTCAGTACCACCACTTGCAAGGGTGAAATTTCTACTCTCCCTAATGGTGCAGAATAATGGAATATTGGAACTCCTTAGGCCTGCATATGTGCTGACTGGCAACTGAAAACCTTAAAAATACACTATGTAGGTAAGGGTTTCAGGCAAATGTTAATGCTAATGTGTTTACTTCGTTTAAAGTACTTAAAAGTCTGAAGTATAAATTCTGTTTTGGCATGTTGTACATAAGATAAATTACAGTAATCTTTTGCAGAGAATTTGGTTTCATAACAGAGATGAAAGTGAGTGTGCTACCAAAGGCGTTGCATATTTGCATCCCTAACAGAAATGACAGTGGATTCAGGTAAATATTTAGTTTGAACCTCATAACTGTCATGATGATCCAGCTTTCTCAGAGTCCAAGTGAATATAAGGAAAAAATCCTAGAACTGATCTGAGGGGATGTGGTACAGGGCCAGACCTTTCATCTTGTGCATGGTTCAGCATACAGAGTGCCTATGAGTATAAGCAGAGCTGCCTAGGTTTCTAGGTCTTCGAAAGCCTCCAGACCTCAATAGGTCATTAAGATGTTCTGTAAGTATTTCAAGACACCACCTTTTAAAATCAATAATAATGAGCAGTGTAGCTGTTTAAAATTTCAGCTGCTTAAAGTGCTTAAAAAGCATTCAGCATGGTAAATAGTTGCAGAGGGAAGGTGGGAACAGTGACTAAAACTTCCTGCTGTGCAAGGCTGCCCTTTTTCACCTTCTCTCAGTGGTGTTTTCTGCTGAAATCCGCTGGTGTATGGGTTTGTATTTCATACCTCCGTCCAGAATTTGGCCGTTGAAACAAAAGCTCCTTGATTCTTTAAGAAAATCGTCACAGAAAGTGCTTCTTATCTTCAAAGTCTTTTTCTGACATTAATTAATTGGATCCTCACAATCCCATCAGCAGGATAAGGAACAGCCTGAAAATGCCCATTATGAAACCCTTACTGCAATGAACTGTATTAAACACTTTTGGAACCTAGCTGGGTCAAGTGTTTTCTTTACTGCCCAAATAACTTTAAAAGTGTTTGAAAAGAAGTGCACAAAAATTAAAAATGCTTTTGAACTTTTGGCAGACTTTTATGCCTGTGTGCTTGTGGATGTAAAAAAGCTGCTGTTCAAACAAGCAGGGGCAGATCCTCAGCAGCTTGTAAATTACAGTGGTGCCATTGATTTCATTGGAACTGGGCTGCCTTAGAGGAGCTGAAAGGCCTGGCTGTCTGCTTGGAAAGTAAAGCAATATGTAGTAACACCTGATTTGAATAAAAAGCTTTAAACTCTAACAATAATAATAATACTAATAGTAATAATGCCTCTAATGAAGATACACTTGCGAACACATGGAATAGATTTTCTGTGAGACAGATTCAAAAGAAAGACACATTAAATGAATGGAGAAGAAAGGCAAAACAAAATAAAATGATTGGTATTTGTGGATATATCCTCATATGAAAATGGAAAATATTTTCTCTCTCCACTGAATTGCCAAAAATTCCTTTCCCTCTCAGATGACCATTATCCTAAACTGTATCTGACAGTAAGTGATTGTAGAGGGCACCAGTTTGTGTTTTGGTATTTAGGGTGGAGTTTGTTTCTGTCTTTACTGAAGTTAATCAGGAAATGCTGTTAACCACTGAAGTTATTATGTGGATTTTTGGTAGGATTATAAATGAAAAACATGCAGCGTTGAAACTCACTGGACTTGGAGTACATGCGTATGAGTATCACCCAGAAGGGTTTTTTATATTTAGTTCACTTCGTCAGTTCGTGGTCAGATATTTTCCCTAGAAGTTATGGTCCATAAATAATGTAACTATGTGTAACCATGTATTCAGTTTGGAAGTAAAATAGTTGTTAATCAAGTAGGCTGTGAACTTAGAAACTCTTAAACAAGGATTGATTCAAAGAAGACAGACAAATATATCATACCGAAGCCTATGAAAGTATTATTTATGTATTCTTTCCCACATATGCTTGGAAGAACTTTCATTTAGTTCCTGATGGCAAAATAATCATATAGTTTGTTCCAGTGATATTTAGTCTCTTCTATTATCTATTTAGAATGTGGCCTCCACTGTTTTATCTATGCTGCAAATATAATACTGCCATTAATTACCCAGACTTACTTCCTGATGTGGGGACAGACTCACAACTTGGACATCCATGATTTTTTTTTGTGTTTACATGAAAAAGTTTGATTAGAGACAATTTTTATTTCATTAACTTAATAGGTAGCTTGGGAATAAAGGACAATAATAGGATGAGAAGTGATACACTGAAATGGTTTGTATTTGGGATAATCCTGTGCTGCTTCTCATGAAATAATTCAGTCATATTCTTTGTTGTCCTTGGACCTGTAAAAATCATCAATAAAATGAGGTTATTTCCATTTTTGCCATGTCTGTAGGTTTCTGGGCTTACCTCCAGGTATCAGTTGTATGTTTCCCATTGTTTGATAGCTTTGTCAAATAAATACCAAATCAGTTCAGTCCCAGAACATCTTTTTTACGTTTAAATGTGCAGACTGACATAAACAATAACATGTGTGAGGCTGCCCTGAGCCTTATAGGCAGAAAATAATGTATGAGAAAGTGGATTCCAGTGCTGAGTTGACTTTCCAGCTTTCCTCTGACCACCCAGTTTATTGTGCCAGGGATTCATCTTCTGGCAAAGTGTTCTCAGGTAAATGGAGACAGCCCTTCACCAGTGCATCTATTATTTTTCTTTGCTAAAAGCCAAATACACAGTAGGATCTGTAACAAATTAATGTTGGTTTCAGCTGAAGACCAAGGTTTACTACGCTATTGTCAGCTTTTATTAGAGAATAAGTGAAGAATTGAATGTTTTTGCAGGGCTTTACATCAGCAGTGGAACTAAGTCTGTCTGGTTTAGTTTCTGGCCTGTGTCGTTACCATAACAGCCACTGAATTAGTCAAACCTCTCCTGTATCCTTACCATAATGACCACTAAATAACCCAAGCCAATGTTCTTCCATCCACAGTTGTTGCTGTAAAGGGTTTTGGGCTAGGCCGACCATCCTGGGATCGGCCAGAATATTCTGGGCTCGAATATCCTGGAATCAGCCAGAGCATCCTGGGCTGGGCCTGAACATACTGGGGAGTGGCCACCCAGAGGGTAACACATAGTGGCCAGTCGGAGGGTGGTGATGTTCAAATCCAGCCAATCCTGTTTGTAGCGTGAGAACAAAAGGCGTAGTCTATATAACCAACTGGAACCAACTGGAATTGGGGGGGGGGGGGGGGGGGATAGAAAAAAAGTCTCCG
>WYDI02012276.1:0-51841 GCA_009867235.2 Psittacus erithacus
CCCCTGCCAGAGGCACGCACACCTTCCACTAGAGCAGGTTGCTCCATGCCCCGTCCAACCTGGCCATGAGCACTGCCAGCGATGAGGCAGCCGCAGCTCTGGGCAAACTGTGCCAGCACATGCTCTAGTCTAGTGCAGCGAGTCCCATTCCATTCCGCTCCAGTCTAGGACTCTCCATTCTATTCCATTCCATGCCAATGCGTTCCCTCCCATCCCATTCCATTCCATGCCAATGCGTTCCCTCCCATCCCATTCCGTTCAATTCCATGCCAATGCGTTCCCTCCCATCCCATTCCATTCCCTACACCCACCCTGAGCTGAGTAACATTGGCACTGCTCTTCCCCTGCAATGGCAGGGCACTTCAGCTCCAAAACTACTTTCAAGGACACGAAACACAAAGCTCAGAACATATGCTGAGCTGACATAAATGGGAAATGTGTTTCATAAACTGCTGGTGAGCAGTGACACCGAATGCATTCCTAACGAAGAGAAAGTATTATGATTAGTTTTATTATATGACAGTAGTACAGCAGCCTGGTGGTTTCAATGGCAAGGTATTAAAAAAAATGGACAATTTAAAGAACACAGAAGATCATCTTCGCCATGCAGTAACTTACTATATACCTTAATAGACAAGCGTGAAGTAAAATTGTCTTAATAACCTAGTCAGAGTGTAATTACTGCATTGGGCTTTGTGACAAGATGTTACTTAGCAGTGTTCTGCATGTACTCTAGGGCAGGTGTCAAAGAGAAAGGAAAAGCCTTGTGAGCTATAAAAATTGGATGTGCTTGTACTCCTCCTTTCCCATCTCCCTCTTCCCTTGCTGCCCTTATACTGATCTTTGTCCTGGTGCATGGATATGCACTTTCTCTGAGGAGCAGAGAATGCTTCAGTAGCCAGCATCCCTGCTGCCCTGAGCCCTGAGGCACTGCTGACTGCCAGCTGTGTCACAAGTCACTCCAGCTGCTGCTGCTTTGATGGTAGTGGTGGCCTGTGAGCAGAGAAAGTGTGACCAAAAAGCTAATTCTACCTAAATTTCAGATGCTTTACAGTACTGGGGGGAGGAGGGGAAGGGTTAGGTGTTTTAATCCTGTGTGCACCTGCTGATGGTGCCTGCATCTTTTTCTTGTTCCACCCTTCTTCAAAGCAAGGCTTCAAATTATACTTACTATAATGAGCCAAATCTGCCTGGTCTTCTCTGAGCCACATATAGGAAGACTTAATGATGCATTGCAGGGATTGCCAGGGTGTGATACAGCTTTCAAGCTGGATGGCAGGAGCCATGTGGTCTCAGTCTTTCATTTTTCATTGCCTGCAGCCACAAGCAAGACCAGAAATACTTTGGCAAGCAAACTTTGCTGTCAATTCCCAATATTTGTGCTATTAATATATCAGGACACCTTCAAAAATGCTTTAAAAGGAAACAGACACAATTGTTAAAGTTACTAGAGAAATGTTTATAGAGATGGCAAAGATATGCTGTAGAGCTAGTTTTACCAAGAAATAAACATTGTTTGGGATGGAGCTTGTGTACTTAACTATTTCATTGCATGGATTTTATAGATGACATTTTAAAAAGTTTAATATATTCATTCTTTCCCGAGTCAAGGAGGACCACAGGCTATCATGTAACAGGATCTCCTCATATATACTGAATGGAAGTAATTTTGATAGACTTCTAAACTATTTAAAATGTTAATGCCTATGCAAAAATACACATTTTAAATCAATACGATGTGTCATATTCTTATTAACCTCAACACAATGGTAACAGGAATACTGAAGCATGATCGCTAGAGATTTTAAAATGAAGAGTAGGAAAGAATATTTCACACGTTGTCTCTTTGCCTCATTCAAACAATCCTTTCAAGCAGACGGTCTCAGACTCAGTACACAGTGATTAATACTTCCTAGAGCTACAGCATGTAGGTACTATAATAGTACATCAATCTCATAATTTAGCTATAGTGATTGCTTCGCCTTTAAAAAGAAGCTTTACACAACCCCTCAGAGTTAGGACCCGAGAAAGAATTATCAGCTGAATGTTATTTTTGAACTTTATCTACTCTGCATCATCCATTTTCTTATTGTTCTTTGCAGTTTTAGCAAAGCGTGGAAAAGCATATCCTGAAAAATGCTCTATTGATGCCCTTTTTCCCATGGGCAGACTGCCTATTAAATAGTCTGTGCTAGAGGCCTCTCTGTGATAGTCAACTGAAATACCACGTAGCCTAATCAAAGTTAGAGAAGGCCAGACTGATCCAGATTAAAAATTAAATTCCATTTTAACTTTGCTCTGGAGCTGACAAAACCGGAGCTGTCAGTCTCTGGTGAGGATCCTAAAGCACTGTACTCGCCTCAACGCCTGCAGAATTGCTTGATTTCAGCCCTGACTTGAAAACAAACTACCTTGCCAGAGGCCATTGGCACTGTGTTTCAGGTGAGGCTGGGATGAGGGAACACGAGTGCCTGCTCTCTTGCAGATCTCGATCCAAGACTTAGGCAACAGAAGAGAGGGCTGTTGGAAAGCCTGTTCCCCTCCTCTCCTTTGACAAGCAGGAGTGACAGCAGCATGACACAGGGAGGGATTACCAACTGATCCACTGGGCTGAAGTAACCCACTGCCAGCGACAGAGGAAGCTCAGCCTCTGGGCCATGCTCCCAGCCCCATTCTGACCATTTTGAAGCTGACTCAATAAACTAAAATGAAGTATGAACCTGTACAAACCCCAAAATATGGCCCAAAGATGCAAATTTCTAGGTGAGAGCACGCCTGGTTATAAAAGGCAAGACACTAGTGTGCCATGGAAAAGGCCATGAGGTTGGAAATACAAATGTGCAGTTTGGAAGGTTGGATATAATCAGTTAAATGAATCACTGCTATAGGAAAGAAACCAGTTCTCACTCATGATACTACAAATAATCTCTTGCATTTAATACAGACTTTGAGAACATTCAGCTTTTTCTCCACCTTTTACAAACTTCAGCTGCTTATACAGATCTCTCAGGCAGACAATTCGATACAGGACAGTAGTCTGCTTTGCTCCCTCTTTTCTGAGCAATTGCTGAGGTTTTCCAGAACCAGATTGAAGATCATTATCTCAAATGATCTCTTAATAACCCTTACGCAGCAAATATCCCACAGTGTTCTGAAAGTCCTCATTTCAGAAGTGTTTGCTGCAGATATTACTTTTGGAATAAGCGTCAACAACTCCAGTCTCCTGCAAAGTCAGTGCAGGGACTCCATCATAGTTCACCTTCATCAAAACCCAGAGCATTTCTTGACATGTTCTGGTCCCTGCTACATAACTGATACTGACTACTTGCATTTTCTATATTCTAATCTAAATATGATGCAAAAAATAATTTATAGTCAAGCATTTCATTTTTACCATCCCTTAGTGACGTTCAGCTTTTCTAGTTCTAACTGCCCATATGTCCAGTGAGACCAACATTCTCTACTGACAGATCCATTTTAGAATGCAATGAGAAAATCTTTCATATGCCATGTGATATAGCCACATCAAAAAAGTTTCATCTCCATGACCACCTTTCTGTCCTGAGCAGGCAAGTGCTCAAGGAAACAGAATCCAGGTTAAATCACTACCTCAGACTAAGCTTGGTCCAGAAGCAAATCAAAACTGGATCATATTTTTATAGGAAGCTTGGTGTACTGCACAGGAGCTGACACTAAGAACCCTATGTGCCCTGCTGGGTGATCACTCCAGGTCAATGGTGCAGAAAAGCACACTGGCCATGATTTCCAATTTTACATCAGTAAAAGAAAGATTAACAATGTAACAGTTGATGTATATCTTTAGAACTTCCTATTTTGCGTAACAAAGACATTAATGGCAAGGCCCTGTATGCTGAAGCAACTTAAGCTGTACCTCTAAGCATTAGCCAATGTAGATGTGATACATGTTCCCTGCTTCCTCAGACCTTTCAACCTCTGGGACTATAATGAGGAAAACATTATCACAGATCTTTCTTCTCGTTGCACATATGTGGAAAAGACCTATTCCTGCTGATAGCAAACTTCCTACAACACAATGTGACAGAAACAAATCAAGTCCTATCAAGCAGAGACTTGCTGCACAGGAAATGGTAATAGGCTCAGTACAAAGGATCTACAGCCTCTGTTCTTCCAGCTCTGCCTTTTTATTACTCACCTGGGTAACGTGTTACCTGAATTATGTTAAAAAACATAAGCTCTGTGAATTCCGCAGGGCATTTTAAGAGTCTGGTGGAGTGTGTGCATGTAGGCAGGGCAGAGGGAGGAATCCAGAGAAAAATGTTTAAATACTCTAAACTTTTTCTTTAGCCAAAAAGAAAAGAAATAGATTTTCACCTTGTCAATTTTTAGATAAAAAGCTAATTTTTTATTAGGCCTGGCCTCATAAAAATACACGATATTTTCAAGTCTCTGGGAGGTGTTTTGACTTTCATAATTTCCAAGGAGCATATAATTAACTTCCAGGGATTGTTAATTTTATGTATACCAAAAATTTGATAACAACACACCAACATATCCATGACAAGAGAGAGAAATAGGTGGATACAGATGTATACTTCTAAGATAAAATCTGATGCTGCCAAAACTTCATTTGCTTGCTAGGACAGGTGTTCAGCAGAGCCCCAGTGATGGGAGAACAGAGAAGATGGTGATGACTCCTGGCAGAGTGTCACTGACTGCTCACTGACATGAGTAGCATGGGAGCCTGAACTCAATTCTGGCTGATCTGATGCTTAAGTTCACTTTAACTTTCAAGCCAAATTATAGACTTTATTAGCCTAGAGGTGTTACTAGAAAGGAGTTAAAACAGGAACGGTACTATTATCCTTGAAGTTTTAAGAAACCCACAACACCTATAGAAACTTTCTGGAAAAAGGAACTTTTTCAGATGTAATGAAAAAGAATATAAAAATTCTATCTTTTATACCTGAGAATGAATCTGGCTCTGTAAGACGAGTGATGTATCACAGCAGCAGATACAGCAGAAAGCAAAAGCAAGGGAAAACCATGATTGGACAAAACAGGATTTCAACAACTGTATGTATTAGTTGCTGGTGGATGCTGAATCCTGCCATATCACTGAGTGTTTAAGAATAAGGCTGTATACATGCTCTGTAATTGAATGTCAGGAAAAATGAAAATATATTGTTTTATTGCTACTGTTCATTGATTTATCGCAGTGATTTATTGTCATTGGACATGAGGACCAACAAATCATTTTGCTGACACCGTCAGCTGCCTTAACTAGGTTGTCAGTTCACGACATTAAAGGTAATGGATGGTGATTATTTTACTGTAATGGGTTTAATCAGTGCTTTGAATGACTTAGCAGTCATGTCATAGTACAGCCAACTCATCGTTCATCAAGGCAGCATTTTGTTTACCAACATCATCTATAATTCGATTGTTGACAATCATCAACAAATACCTCTCAGGCTAAGTTTTATCAGAAATGAAAACCTGCACGGCTGTAGCATACTTAACTAACCCCGCAGTTGACAAACAGAGGAGAAACACTAGAAGTTGCTTGCTTCTTCCCTCTGAGAAGAGGAACTGTCAGCCCAAAGAGGCACTGTCAGCCGAAGCTACATTCCCATGGGCTGCTTTTCAATCCAGCAGTAGGATTTACAGCTTCCTGAAATACACAGTGCTTGTTCTGTTGTATGTAAACGCTCTGAGCAAACTTTGAATTCAACATTAAGCAGAAATTTTAGCTTATTTTAGGAAAAAGAAGTGTAATCAACCTGCTATGAGTTCCCAAGTGAGGAACTAGAGTAGGCATAACCTATGTGATTTTCTCTCCCTGAATGAGAGATGAATAACCTATGTGATTTTCTCTCCCTGAGTGGGGGTGAATCCTACACTTACTTGTATTAAACTGAAATTAATTGTGGAGAACTCCAGATTCATAAAAGTGCCTCTTAACTTTATGGAAAAGGGCACAGTTCTAGAAACACTGTGGTGGTATCATCTTAAGACAGGCCTTTAAAATAATTCTTGTGTTGTATCTTTTATGGATAAGGGACAAGATGCAAACTGCTAAAACTGTTTCAAATTAAACTGACAGGTTAACAGCTTAATTACCTACAAAGACAGATTAATAATACAAATCAATGGGAACTTTTTACAGCTCCAGTAGCTTTTAGTGCAAATTTTTCTCTGACATTTGCATCACAGATCTCAACATTGATACTCTTCTACTGATCTACTGGAACACGGACACAGAGCTACTTCAGATGTAGCAAAAGAAGAGTATTAAAGTTCTGCCTTTCAGACGTTAGAAAGAGCCTGACTGAATAAATCACAAGTGGTGTCTATTCTGGATACCTTAAAGTTTCAGGAAATAATTTCAAAGTTTTGTAAGAATCTTTTACATTTCAAAACCATATTTGATTACTGTATATAAATATGTAAGAGATGTGCAGAAATTGAATTTAAATGAAAGATGCTTGAAAAGAATATTCAAAATAATCCTCCTTCCCTTACCCCATGCTCAAACGTTTGGCCTGCATATCTTAAAACTATGAGAAATGAATGCATTTTGTGAACAGATGGACCACATTTTGAAGACGCAAGTCAGATACAGTAGCTTACAAGGAATAAAAGTTATCTTCAAGGCCAACAGCAAACACCGTCCAAATACTAAGCTAAGAAATGGCTGATGTGGCAAACCACGGTGTTTAGAACATGATAGAAAATACTAAATTATACCCTGGTTGTCAGGAGAAAACTAAAACTAGATGTGTAAGCATCCAAACTCACTTTGTCTTCAAATTCATGAGAAGATATAGTGAAATAATGACAGCAGCACATAGCCATAGGAATGAGGTATCATGTATACTAGTAATATCCTGGCAATATCCTAGACTGGGATATTCATGGATTAGAGATGGTCTACAGTAGGGAAATTACTTTTATTACAGTTAAAAGGAGATTAAATAACCAATTAGAGATTTCTTCCAATCATAACAGTCTTTCACATGTAAAAGTGATACTGAAGTGAATAGAAAGAACTGATAAAGTCATAGCCTAACAAATGTCATTACTATCAAGTAAAAAGATATCAATGCCAATGTAAAACAAAGACTACAGAAACCATACTAATTTAGTAAGGATTGTTTAACCATTTCAAAAACAACTGACATTAGTATCAGACAGAAAGTATAAGTGAAACCTCTGAAAAGTTTTGGAAAAGTTCAAATTTACAGTTGAAATATTGAGTATTTCCACAGAAAAATATCTTGCAAGCTGAAATACTACACATATTAGTATCATGGCAGTTATGTATGATTTCGTTAGCAGAAAGTCCTGATTCAGTCAGACCTTATGTTCTTAAAACTTGTACAATATTTCCACCTAAATACCTTGTTCCACATTGCAAAATTATGAAATTAGATGTCTTCACGGGAAGTTCAGTATGCCCAAATAGCATCCTATACCTTTCTTCATGAACTTAGCAACTCCTGTGTGTACTGAACCTGAGGCATATTTAGCTATGCAGACGTAGTCCCTGTATTCAGTATACGAAACAGAAGTTTAAATGCTGTGAAGCCCAGGTTTGGGTTGACTTGTCAGGCAGCAGGATACCTCATCAGGAAGGTGTTCTGACATTCAGAATTTCCTATCTAAAAAGCAGTTGCTAGCTCTTACAGTAGACGAAGCAAGCCTTAACTACATACCAGAGAGTATCCCATTCAGAGAAACTCAATATTTGGTTATCCTTCTCTATTTTCTTGATGAAACCTGCTTTGGGGAAGTGTTTTTTCTTTTATTGGGTTTTGTGTTTCACAAACTGGCTCTACATCCAAACTGAAATCAGCTTACTGCCATCAAAACCTTCTGCTATAGAAACATTACCTTTCCTCTCTTCAACCAGCTGTTCATGCTCTGAACTAGACATACATAAAGGCCCCCCATCTCAAAACTGAAGAACAAGCCATCTGTACCATTGTGTTACCTACATCTTTCCCTCTCATTATTTCCAAGATGGTGAACCAGTGTGCAGAGTCTTGTTTTAAAGAGGCATTTCTTTGCGAGATGTTTTACTGACGTTAGTAGCAGCACCGGGCATATTAATATCAAAAGAAATGAGGCACATTAATAGCAAGTGCCTTTACAGGGCTGCTTTCATGGCATACTGATTTCAAAACATACAGGATATTTGGCAGAAATCACGTACAGGCATACAAAGTGAACTACGAATATTATGTCTGAGTTTGAAATTAACGTCCATCTAGAGGTGACATACCTCAGATACCTGAGATGGCAAAAAGCTCTATTGTAGGTAGTGCTTGTGTAATGCCTGCACTGCAGGCAGGAGAGCAGGCAGCAGTGCTACTGAGCTTCAATCTACGCATCTCCAGTAGTGTTAGCACCGAACATACAGCAGCACTGACTGCAGCCGGCAACGCATTAGCAACACACTGAAGCCCACGCTGCTGTGTCTTCATTTATCCTCACGCTTCATCAAGCCTCCAGAGAGCGGTGGGGGGGGAAAAAATCCCTCAGCACAGGATTGATTTAAGTGCCTGGCAGAGATAATTCACACGTCAATACTGTTAACCATTTCATCTTTTTCTTGTGAGGCAAGGGCAGGAGGATAACAAATCACACTGGAAGCTATATTCAAGCTTCCAGCAAACTCAACAAATCAAGAACTGGAAGCTATATTCACCTGAAGAAAATTATAAAGGGCATCACAGGAAGTCAAATCTGAAAATTGTAACAGGGACAGGCAAAAGAATCATAGAATGAATCATAGAATGGTTTGGGTTGCAAAGGACCTTAAAGCTCATCCAGTTCCAACCCCCCGCCACAGGCAGGGACACTTTCCACTAGACCAGGTTACTCCAAGCCCCATCCAACCTGGCCTTGAGCACTGCCAGGGACGGGGCAGCCACAGCTTCTCTGGGCAACCTGTGCCAGGGCCTCACCACCCTCACAGGGAAGAACTTGTTCCTTATATCTAGCCTAAATCTCCCCTGTTAAGTTTGAACCCATTACCCCTTGTCCTATCACTACAGACCCTGGTGAAGAGATTGTAAGGATCAATTTTCAAAATGCAAGAATTTGTTTTTCAAAAGAATGTACCAATAGTAGTGTGTCTGCCTAAGAGTTTCTAGAAACAATTGGTTAAAAGGGCTGTGCTTTATTAGAGAACTGAAAGCAATTATTTCAGTGTTTGTTGGGAAATAATTAAGAGAGGTGGCACCTAAGTTCTCACAGGAGAAAAGTCAAGGAGTGACTGCCTCAAACTGAAATAGAAACAAGGGAGGTTCAAGATCAGAAGAGAGCAAGTAGTAATATTCCTAAACGAATAACACATGGAAGTACTCCTCACTTAAACAGGCTTCAGCACAGACACATGGATTTTGAGCTTTTCTTTAAGGTATTAATGGAAAACTAGGAAAAATCAGGCTACCAAATCTGACTTTTTATACCAATTGAATTGATAAAAACTGTAATAAATAAAGAAATAGCAGACAGACAAATACACCACAGAAAAGCCAAGACACAAAGTCACATTTCATGAGGGTATTCAGGCTCTCTGAAAGAGATGATAAATGGTGATGAGGCCATTTCAATTGATCTCCTAGACCTGGATTTCCAATAAGGTTTTGACAATATTTCTTACCAAAGGCTCTTAAAAAAATTAAACTGTATGGAGCTACAAGGAAGGTCTTTTACAGGATGAATGATTTATTAAAAGATAGAATGTATATCATGAGAATAAACAGTCATTTTCCATAATATCAGGAAGTTAAACTGCAGGCCCATATGAATCCTCTTCAACGTATCTAAAGCTCAGGAAAGGAATGAATAGTGAGGTGACAAAGTCTCTTCATGATTCAAAATTATTCAGGGTACTAAAAACTAAACCTAACTGCAACAAGTAGCAGAATAATCTCACCATACTGAACGATGAGACAATCAGTCAACGTAAGATGAAATTTAACGCACAGCATTTGGGGGGGTGGGGGGGAATGGCCTAAATATATCTAGATTTATTAATGTGCTCCAAGTTATCTCTCAACATTCATGAAAGATCTTGGAGTCATTACAGATAGTTCCTTGAAAACATCAGTTCACAGCTCAGATGCAGTGAACAAGGAAAACAGAGTGGTAAGAATTATTAATGAAGGATGAAAAACAACAGCAAAAACATCATTATGCCACTTTATAAACCCATGGTGCTTCCACAGCTTGAATACTGCATGCCTTTCTAGGCACCTCACCTCTAAAAGAATAGAGCAGCAGAAGGAAACAGATAAAGACAACCAAATGATCCCAGAAACAATACAGCAACCATACAAAGAAAGATCATACAGGCTAAGGCTTTCTAAACTTGGAAAACAACAACTAAGGAAAGACGGGATCATGCAAAAATAAGGAATGCAAGGCACTTAGATAACAAGTTATTCATTATGGCCTTGTTTGATGTAGTGCTTCTTAATTTCTGTATTATCAGGCAGCAGTTTTAAAACTAGGAAAAAGAAAACAAGGTTTATCTTTTTGACCGCAATCTACATGTAAGATGTCAAAACTCATTGCCAAGGACACTGTAGGAGCCAGTTGTATAAACAGGACTAGAAAAAAAGCAAAAACAACAAACCCCAAACACATAAACAATAGAGAAATTAATGGAAGGAATGATCTATAACAACCAGAAAGATATGACTACAACAGCAGGCTTGATGTGTAAGTCAATAGTCACAGACTGTCATAAGTCGGGAAAGTGCTCAGAGAGGTGTAACCACGTACTCACTCAGGTCTTACATTCTTTTCACAAATACCTGTTCCTGGCCAGTATCAGAGACAAGACACAGGCACAGGGCTACATGGACCACTGGTCACCCCAGTAGGAGACATTCTTGAGGACTTCAGATCCTACCATAATGGAATCATAAACCACCTGCTTCCTCTATAATAAGCCTAAACCACTTTGCTCTCACTTAGATCCTCCCCAGTTATCAGACTAAATTATAAGCTGCCTGGTCTATTTAAATATGATTGCACAATGCAAGAAATATAGGGATTGAAACCCTGACTGGAACCTCTAAATCTAACTAAAATAATAATTCAGGTTTGACAAAAAGAAGATTCTCTGCATGTGGCTATATTTACCAGAAGCTATATTTACCTGAAGCTACCCATAAATACATATATAAGTAGGAAAAGAACAAAATATTCTTTTGCATCCTTTGGTGTCTTCTACACACAACAAGGATCTTAATCCTGCTGCAGAGGTATGTCTAAAAATTGATTCATAAGCTTGACCCAGTTCCTCTGTGTTAATATATATTATCTTATACTCTTTACTTGACCACATTAATGTGAAGAAACCACGTAGGTCCAGCAGGACCCCAGAAATGTCCAATACAGTGTAACACATCCTAACATACATGGAGAGGCATAAACTCTTTAGTTATTCCAGTCCTTTGGAAACTACACTGCACTTTGGAATTTTGTCTTAGTGCCCAGCTTGAGAGAGGAGAATGATGCTATTTTTCCCCTTCACAGAACTTCATTCACTCAAGTTCAGTAAAGGCTCAAACAGAATGAGGACAAATTGAGCTGAAAAAGCAAGGGATACTTGTAAAACAGCTGAAGGAAGCTCCAGCTCCATCCTCCATGGAAATAGCTTTTTTTCCTTATTTACCTGAATTTGATGACACTGACTGTACCAAGTTTAGAAGCAGCTTTGCCTGGCTTAATAAGTATACACTAGCAAAAAGAAACACATTCGTCTGGCTTTTTTATTGCCTGCAAAATGTCATGAGAGTTTCAAATTCAAGCAATCAATATGAAGCAGAATAGACCATAAAGCAAGGATTATTGCCTCAGAAATAGCTTTACTTTTCCTACCTTTCAATAATGCGGCAAGAACTTCATGGAAGATATCACAATGATCAGCATGGTACAAAGCAGAAAGAAACACATACATGATTTGATGCCAGAAAGAAATTATTAGGTTTTACGCAGTGTGCAAGACAAAGCTAAAAAGAAAGGCCTCTCTTTGCAAATAGAAGTCTATGTATGCAGAGAATGTAGGATGTCTTTTAATGCCTCTATTCCGCACTGAGAAAATTAAATGCAGCTACCAGAGAAAAGTGCAAAAAGTCAAATGTATTCCTGCAAAAATGCAGTGTGTAAATTGCATGCAAATGAGTTGCCATTTTCTAAAAGCACACTATTGGAAAAGGAAAACTCAACTCTAAAGCATGCTGTTCACTTGCTGTTTATAAGCTATTAAGGTAAACTGAAAGACATGCTCTGCAAATTCCATTTTCACCTGTTTCTTGCTGATGAAATACAGCCAAAGACCTACTTTTAAAACACACACAAATCAATTTTTTCTTCTGTATGAAGTAGGGACAGATTCTGTGATGTCTTTGATCATGAAGACGTATCTTGTTATGAAATACATGCCAGATGCTTAGATTCAGAAGGACTGGGGTTTTTGGTCAAACTGTCACTAAAATAAAATGTTCAATACGAGGAAAATGTAAGATGTCTGTTATCAGATTTCTGGGGAAATTATTTCAAATGTATCAGTCCTAGCTCAGCTATTTTCCTTTTACTTTTACATTACTATGCATGTGTCAGAATAATATTAAACTCAGCTAGGCTGCTAATAAGAATTTCTCATCTACTTTAGAAATGCCTAAGTAGCAGGTATTTAAAATCTCAAATTTACAGCACAAGCAGAGACTGCTTAGCATAAAAAAAAAACCCAAACCAACCTCCCATTCCCCAACCCAACATCACAGCTAATCTTCAATGATAGCTGAAGCTCCAACATTCTTAATGACATTAAAACAACACTTGAAAGAAACTCAGTACTTCCTCCCTGTTCAGGTAATACATGATGTCAATACTCAAGAGTGATATGCCACGAAATTTTGCAAGAAACTTCCACGTTTCAGGACTTTATTTTTTACCCAAGCTAATTTTTTGGGGGGGAATAAAGTTCATGGGAAGTTTTAAAGCTTTGCTGCTTTCTTGAAAAGGAATGAAACCAATTACTGACATAGCAACATTAACCAGGAAGAGAAACACATGCTGAAAACAGCTCAGCCTAGCAATGCAAGCCCCTTCAGAAGCTCCTCTTGGTCTAATCCAATGTTTAGAAGAGATTCAGTGTTTTGAACTCATTTAGATCCTGCAACAGCAAGGGGTGTGAGGCTTTAATGGCTTGAAAAATCTGGGATGTTTAGTGTATGGGCCACCATTCTCCATCTGTGCAACCAGTGCAACAGGAGGGGAACACTCTGAGAAGCAATACGTCTGTGAGAGCAAACTCAGGCAGTGTGTTAAAAAGGTCACCTGACAGCAAACCTCAGCAGATATTAATTAGAGTCCAAATTAGAAACAAATATGATAAATGTGCAACTCAAGTGCCTAAAAAATGCCCTCTCTCTTCAGATATGTTTTTTAGGCTATATTTTGAGACACAAACATAATAGCGCTCCCAAAATATCCTCGTTCCCTTTTTAATGTAACATTTATTCTGTTATGTTGATTTTGTTCATCTCTGAGCTGGAATTTAACAGTAGATTAGATCACTTTAGAGCTTCTGTTACTATGGTAACACTGTGCTGCTGTTACATTTCTTCACCTCCAATCTTGATTTTGAGGTGACTGGTTATATTTATTCCTGTCCTTTACAGGATCTCAGTGTGATGGAAAAGCATCTGGTTGAAGGAAAATGTTAGCATAAGCTCCCACCCTAAGGTGGGCAGCCCATACAGGCTAATTTGTGCTGAAGGTTTAGTGTGCTGTAGGTTAAATGATGTAAGTTTTCAGGTCTTTAAGTCCTAAATTAAATTAAATTACAGGTGAGTAAAGTTTGAGCTGATCACCCTTGAACTGCCTCTCTGAATATCTTAGAAACAGCATGGCACTACAGAGTTCTGAGAAGAGACCAGCTCCAGCTCCTCTGAGAGATGAGAGATTTATCATCCAACACAAAGATGCAGAAAACCAACTAGGTCTTGCTTCATGCTCTATAAAACCTTATTCCTTACGGAAGCTGCAGTCCACATTGCAGAAATGTCCTGCACATTAGGACTACAAGACCTGGAGACTATTGCCAGTCCCAGACACCCCAACTGTCCCACGTGCAGCGAGCTACAGCACTGCCGCACCACAGAAGGTTTCTTCTGTACCTGGCTTTATTTGCCTATAACAGCAGGTACCTTGCGTGAACACTAGGCATTCACAAACACACAGATAGTATTAAAAACCAGGCTTACTAAAAACATCTCACATTTTCTACTGGAAGCTTTTTATTTTATGATGCTTATAATTTAGTTAAACTGAGCTGAAGTTTTATGATAAGAAGATGTTTATATAAGATGCTTTAAGAGTAGGGGGTTTAATCTTCTCAGTTTTCCTCTGCAAAAGGAGAAAGATTTCTCAGCTGAAGTAGCCTATATACAGATAGGCCTGCCTTCCAACGGCAATTTTATGCAGGAGGCTTTCTCAGAAAACTGCTAAGCAAGTGTAAGGCTATTTTCTTATTAAACTCTGACTAATATTTTGGATAGCCCCCTCTAGGCGTTTTTAGCATGCTGATTTTTTTCATGGGAAATTTCAAGAACAGTATCTGAGCAATTTCTAATGCAGAAGTACAGAAAAATACAGTTTTTTGGCTTTTTTGGGGGGATGTATCCTTTTGTCCTGTGAAAATGAAGTAAAATTCCAGCATCTGAGGAACCTGTAAAATATACAGCTCACACACAGAGGTAAGGCTCTCATTTTTGGAAGCTAAACAGCTCCAAACTAAATCCTCTCTCCCCACTCACACTGAAGCCTCAGCTCTCAACTTTCTTTCCCAAGAGAGCAACCAGCGTTGCTCCTTCCTCTCCGAGCTCCCAGCTGCATCCAAAAAGCACATGCAAAAACCTTCGCTGCAGACAGCAGGAAGGATTAATTACTTTTTAATTAGGGAACACATTACATTAACCTAATTCTATCAGCAACCACAGGGTGGCGATCATGTTCTGCGCTATCAAATTAATGGCTTTTGGATCACAAGGTCACTTTGCACAAATAAACATCGCATGCATCCTTTCGAAGCAGAGATCCTTCTGATTCCTTCCCCTAATGCTGCAGAATTGCAGATTTCATCACATCCCACCTGAACCTGATTTTCTTTACCAGAAATCTAAATCCCCATTCTTAGCTTATTTTGTCAGTTGGTCTTGTTCAATATTTCTCCTCGTCTGGCAGAGAGTCCAATGAAGATTATTGCATGATGTCATGCTAGCATTCATTTTAACCCAGCAATCCTTCTAAGGGTTGGAGGCTACCTCTCATAAGGATATCTGATTGAATACTAACTGCTAAATACTAACCTGCATATCAAGCAGCATAACTTACTCCAGGGGCTCACTGAAGCTTCATTAAGTTTGCCCTTGACGCAATGAAAGTAACCACTTACTATTTCACCACTTCTTTGATATTTTTTCTAACATTTAGTTACCCAAAAACATTAGCTGAAATGTAACATCTGCTGGTCAAAAAAAGAGTACAGTTTTTGTTGTGGGTTTTTTGTTTGGTCTTTCAAGTACTCATTCCAATGAGATTGATTGAGATGTAAAGATGACAGATATTTGCACAGACACCAAGAGCAATTCCACAGGATCCAGTTAATCTGCATTAGTACAAACAGCAAAACAATGAAAATAAAGAAATGATTCAGAGCACAGCAACAGCCATGGCTGCAATTAACAATTAATATAAGGTGAATTAATCATACTGGGGGGGTTATGGGGGGAACGACAAAGGCAACATTCTTAGTGGATTAAAGCACATTGGCAACTTCTTGCTAAAAAGACAACTTGTCTTACCTGTAACTTCTGTGATAATTCACCTGTAGGGCTATATATGCCCTTGGATCAGGCTAAGAAAACTCAAGCCTAACTTGTACAGGTCCACGTGCGCATACAAGAGGGGAGAAAAGGAGAATCAAACCCTGCAATATTCACTCTGCCTAGATGTTCACAGCTTTTCCAGTTTGGTTTTAGAAGAAAAAGATATTAGCATCTAGCCAGGCAAAAAAAAGTTTACATATAAGTAGGCCAGGTTGATCTCGATGGAGTAAGAGAACCTGTCTGGAATAAAGATGATTATGCCTTACAGAAAAAAAATAAGAATGGGCAGGTTATTTAGGATACAAATATTTTGATATTTATTGAATGCTCGGCAGTAGCAGCAGAAATAGTATTTGTCCTTCTTGTACCACCCAACAGAGAGACCCTGGAGGACAAGCCAAACCTACCAAAAAAATACTGGCCTGATGCGGCATTACCAGGCAGAAATCTCTGGCCATAGGATCAAGGTGCCTTGATTTTCATATCCCTGAACTGCCACTCAGATTGCTTAAAGGCATGTAGCTCTCACCAGAGAAGAGTAAGACGTATGGTGGTAGAGCAGAATTCAGTTCACTTGACAGACATAGACAATTTTGTCACAAAACCAGGCAAAAAAATTGATCCATTGGCCTTTGCTTTGAAGTATCAGATCTGCATTTTTGATCAGTGCTAACCAGTTTGTTGTAGACATTTCAGAAGGCATTCATGCATGCATGGAACACAGGTAGTGTGCTAGCCTTGCAAGGAAATTCAGCAAAATAGCCGAGAAGCAGAAGAAACATGAACAAACTTGCACCTGTGTGGAGAACCTAGTATCACAAAATCATAGAATGGTTTGGGTTGGAAGGGACCTTAAAGATCATCAGGTTCCAACCCCTTGCCATGGGCAGGAACACCCTCCACAAGACCTTATGATTTAACTACCCTTTAATTTAGCTAAACTAATACATGATGGAGTTTGACAAAGGTGAACTGAAAATAAAAACGCAGCAGAAGCCTATGCACAATGAGCAGATAAACTGGAATATATGTATTTCACACCAGGTTGTATTGCCATGGCATCCTGAAGTCAAATAATGCCCTCCGGACAGAAGCTTGCCATAATCAGTCTCTATTTTCTTAAATTGTAAATGGTATGACATAAAGTCCACATAATACTTCTGCGGTACTACATAAACTTCAAATTCTGCTCAGTAAGTTTAAAAAAAAAAAAAAAGCAGCAATAACTGCCATCTACAAATAAAAAAAGTAAAAGAAAAAGGGTTTGAGTCAAGAGTATTAATCACTTAGAAATACATTCTCGGAAATATGATTCAACAGCATTAAAATTCAGTGATGCAGCTATTGAATAGAGTAGTTGGTTTGGTTTTTTTTTTTCCCCTAGAACTACTTCATTGCAAGTGGAACTCATAACTAAGATAAGATTTATGTGCTTTAGGCTACAGGACTTCAAACATCTCCAGACGGAGGTCTTTAACCATGTAATTGACTCACCCCTAAACATACTTGGCAGTTCATTAGGTTGCAACCAACCTATCAGACATACCTTCCCCAAGTATTGTCAGCTGAGTTTAGTTTGCTATCAGTGGGCAAAGATAGGTGCTCCTAAAGTGAGGAACTTGTGAACTAGGGGCTAACACCAGTAAGCTAACACTGAGAGATGGAGCCTGGACTCCCGTGTGCAAAGGAAGGTCAGACTCCCATAGCTCCCCTTCCTCAGGGTCTGGCAAGTCCCTGCATACAAAGAGCCTTGCAGTGCTCACTGCACTGGGGTCACTCCTCCAGAACAAGGAAGATGCAAAATTGAGACTCTGCCTCCCCGTTTAGCAGAACTGGTGCAGACATCTGAGTGTCACTCCGCTTTCCTTCCCTTTGGGAATGCAGCAGTAGGTGTGTGCTGCTCTATTGGGGTATTTCAAGCAGATAGAATCATCTTACTGGGAGAACAGGAGCAGCCATCTGCTCTTGGATACAAGAGACCAGATGTGAAAGGCAAAACTAAGTTGTATGCAATCCTACCTTAGCAGAGAGGCACAGCGATGCATTGGGCTTCACTGCAAAAGAGGCAGCTTGCTCTCACCAACACAAGTTTATCTCAGCTACCTCCATAATATCCTAATTGTAACGGAGTATCTTGTGGGCCTCTCCTAGAGATGGAAAGATGATGTGAAGTGTACCTGCGGCTCATCTCATCTAGCTGTCACCTCATTATCAAGGATAGTGACTTGTACTCTCTAGGATTTGGCAGTGTGTTACATGAGAATACCGGCTGTATCACACCACCACATGCCCCAAGACAAATGCACTCTAACAGACAAAGATGGTCTGAGAAGAGCTGTTAGCTAGAATGTCCACTGAAAAGTTCTGCTTTCATTAAGGGAATTGGATGATTTTACTCTATAGCAGATTGGTTGAAGATGACTGTACCCTCCTTGCAAGGCTTGAAATCAATGAGTTCAACACACAAAAAGACACCTGCCTTTTCTTGATTAGGCTTTTAGGAAGGGCTAATTAGACCAGACTACTTGGCAAGAGCCTTGCACTGAAACCTCAAATTACGAAAAGCATGTTATATGGGTTTGGCAGCCAGAGCCCATAACCAGAAGAGAATTAGATTCAGATTCTGATTCAGTTCAAATGGAAACTTTGAGGTCCATTAAGAGGACAATCATGATTTTCTATTTGCAGAGAAATGATAAAATGATAGCACTAGTGGAGGTCCTGAAAATCCTATGCTGCTTACTGTTCCAGCTACCTAAATGCAGCACTTCACCATGTGTGAGGGCAAAATCTGCAATTTTCCTAGTTACTTTTGATTTTCAGAAGAGGCCATTATTTTTCACTGTAACATTTTTGTAAGCTCAAGTTTACAACAACAAAAAACCACCACCCATGTTTCTGGTCACAAATGAGACTGGGTCCTTCTGCTGACACATTTTGGTTGCTTTCACACATTTTCTTGATGAGTCTTGCATTTCACTTTAGAAGGAGACTAATTCCTTTGAAGAGCTATTAGAGAACTATGCGTAACATGTCAGAACCTGGAAAGCAATGGAAGTCAGGATGGTTATAATTTGGCCAAGTAAAAACCAAGCTGCTTTACACAAGTAGTGTAGAAACAATCTAACATGACTTTCATTTAAATACATGCTTTTCAGTAGATAAGTAAAACTCTTCTTAACATATATTTGCACATACTCTATAAACATTCTCTATATTTAATCTATTTTTCCTTTATTAAGGTGCAGAAAAGAATTTGCCTTCCCATATTTATTCTGTTCTTAATTCTGTTTCAGTTTTGTACTGCCTTTTCCTTAGTCAAGGGCGCTGTATTTCTATTCACATTTTGTACTTCAGTTTTTTTGTGTCCTTGCAGCTGATTCAAGACAAGGATGCTGAAAAAAGAGTAAGAGGATTTTTATAGTAGTCCTTAGTTGATAACAATATTCAAAGTGGCGGCTGATCACAACTCAATCAAAAAAAAATCTCACAATCAAAGATTGTCTTATTTTGACATATTTGAATTTAAACTGTAAATGTTGTCTGCTGATTTGATGATACTTGTTCTGATCTGTACACAGCTTTCAATGAAGAATGACCTCAATAAATCAGGCACCAAAATGTGAAACATCTACCTCAGAGGCCTATTTATGTAGGAAATAGGCTTACCATACTAGCGAGAGCTGGTTTAGTGCGCCAATCCCCTAGGTTTCAGAAGGGAAGAGGTTAAGGCAATTTCATGCCACTTTGTTTCTGACAGCACGGCTCTAGGGGCTGTGAAGTCCATCTGCAGTAAAGCACTTGGCCACAGGCAATGTGGCCTTCTTGCTTTTTTACATTGCTTAGATGCTCCACAAGAGTGATAATAAGATTAGTTGCAAGAAGCTAAATGCTTGACCCTATGTTTGTGTTACTATGTTTTATACACCAGAGAAGTATTAATTATATGTTGAGATCTAGTAGCTTCTAAAGGCTGAAGTGTCAGACAAAGAGGTTTAACTCCGGGACAAACTTCTGTTCTTTGATAAACATGTACTGTTGTGCCATTGAAAAGAATGAGATACACTCTTCAGGAGGAATATTTTGAGCCCTATAAACTTAAGTATGGAGTTGTCCTGACTTAATGAAACATCCTCTCCTAGTGAATTGTAGGTGTGATTCAGTGTGTAAATTTTATGTTCACTTTGCATAAATTACCATGCTTTGAGTCTAACTAATATTATTATAGGCTTTCTTTCATAATCTTTGAATTCAGAGTAAAACTGCAGCTCAGTATGGTTTTTAAAAGAAAACCTCAGTGTCAAAAATATTTGCCTCCCTTGTATTAGTGCCTCCAAGTATAAATCCACCACTCTTTTGACAGGATCACCTCTCTCCATTCTCCCCAGGACTATGATTATGGGCTTCCAAGTCCATGGTGATCTGCTGTTATTGTCCCCATGGACCTAACCTTACAACAAGCACTTGCTATTGTGTTGTCTTTTAGGGGCAACAATGGAGGGAAGAGGGACAGCCATTAGTTTCTAGAAAGCTCTCTGTTATTCTGTATTACAGATAAAGAGTTAAAAGAAAAAGTACATCATAAAACTCTATGAATCCACATATATGCTACGCTACATATCCTTATATATGTATATATAGACACAAATGCAGCCCACTTTCTGCATTTCAGGCTGCACCTCATTGTTAGCCTTCACTCATTGGGACAGGCTCTACATATCCTTTTCTTCTTTCTTTGTTCTCTTGAGCTGAGAAAACCATATCATGCAGTTTTCTCTTAGAGGAATAGCTTTCACCAGATGACTTGACCCACTGAGTGATTTAACTACTCATTTGTCTTAGCAGTCAAAAGCAAACAAGTAACACAGATACGCATGTTACATAGAGCACTAACAAAAGCTTTCTGTTTTTTTCCCTGTCTTCTATCATATATCATTACATTCACCTCCTTAAGCCATATAATTTGAGATGAGCTTTCAGAAACAGTATCTAGGGAGTTAAAGCCTGTCCTTTTGTGCCAGGTTATGACGTGTTCAACAGCCTTCTGCATTTGTACTGAGATGTTCAAAGTACAGCCGAAAGAAACCCAACTTCATTATAAAAGATGCAAGATTTTGTTGTCATAGCTTATTCATGTTTGCTTGACATGGGAGAGTTTCAGTCTGTCTGAAGTGTGCATGAATGGAAAATAAAACTTCAGTCAAAACTGCTGAAACCCGTTTGGGTTTCAGTGAAGCTGCTCACAGAGAGTTGCTGTATTATCAGAGTATTTGACAAGCCTTGTTGGTGCTAATAAAACTTAGAGGTCTGCATATAAACTTCAGCAGCACTCCTTCTTTTCCACCCTTTCTCCTGGGCCATTTTGTTTATTACTAAAAATGCAAGAACATTATTCAAGAGACACATTACTGCTTATATCAAGCAACACAGCTGTCTCCTGAACTATTCACCTTAGAGGGTATGTTAGCAATAGATGGTAAGCAGTAGGTTACTAAAAGTCCTATGGTTTTTTTGGCACAGATGCTCTGGTGACACGAAAGAGACTTCTGTGGCTCTGGAAACTTCAAGGTTCAGTCAATAGAGTGTCATGGTAGAGTATGTGCAACAGAAAATGAAGGAGCTGACTGGTTGAGGAACCTACTTTTTTCACATCTGCTAAGCTTCCAACCAATGTAGGCCTTCCAATACAGACCTAGCCCCATCAACCCCTGTTTAGATGCAAACGAGGTCAACAAGCAGTGCTCTTTACCCACCAGGTACAACAACGTTTCATCCAAACCAGCTTTTAATATCAACCTGCTAACCTAACTATTTTGTAGTGAGCATGCTCACTTGGGTGCCTTCTCACAATCAAGCCTTCTTCTGGCTAAATGCCTGCTTCCAGAAAGCATCAAGAAGCTTCTAAAGCATCCTGGCTTCCTAACGCACAAAATGCCTTGGAAGTTTGAGAAACACACAGACAAGTGTAGCTGTGACTAGCAGTGGCGCTACATACAACCCCAGGCACCAGCTGCTTACCTTGAAAGGTTGTTTTGCCACAGAGATATGATCCATGAATTTGCCTCCTGTCTGATCAATCCCTTTTCCCGCCTCTCCTTTCCTTTTAGTTTTTTTCTCCTGCTCTCTTTTTAATACATTCCCTTCTTATTCTGGTCTAGAAGGAGGAGAGAGAAGCCAGCTGTGACCCTGGAGGTGATGTGTTGTTTATGAAAAGATATAGTGTTAGTTAAGACACTGACCATGCCTTTAGTCCTCCCCTTCAGATATACTGTGTGCCAGTGGGAACTAATGGGCACTTCTTCAGTTCTTAGTGAGACAGAACTCTTACTGGACCAGTGGGATTTTTATCCAAATAATGAAAATATCACAGCAAGTTCATGATATTATATTTCACAAGTGGGACTTTCAGAGGTCAGAAGATTTCAGTTACTGTAACATATGCGTTGCTGGATTGAAGAACTTGCACTATGGGGAATAAGAGACTGACATCCCCAGAAAAAAAAAGAAAGCCTGCCTAGGATAAAGAAAAGTTGCTTCATGGAAAGCAGACCTTTAAAAATGCTACATAAATACTAAAAATATACACTGGGGGCTACCACGACAGGTGCACAAATGGGTTTCTACAGACAGCCATTTATTTCACTGCATAGACCTCATCACAGGGAGTGCGCTATGCCCAGCCCAATAAAGACTCACTTTCATCTTTGGTGCCACTCTTACAAATGAGACAGTATTATACGCAGGAATGAATACGTGTTACCTAGCTCAGGGAGTTACAGGGCGCAGAGAGCCTTCATACAGATACCTATTCATAAATACTATCATTACAGAGAAGCACAAGAGCCTGTGCTTCTGCAAGACAGTACAGTCATTCAAAGGTCATGCCACAGCAACCCAGTCATGACCTAGCTGATATCTGACAGAGCTGAAGTGTGACTGATACCTGTCCTCACATTGCAGGCGCATGATGGAAAAGAGCAAGGAGCCTGGTTATATGGCTCTGATATTCTGTATTTAACTCTGCTCTCAGTTTTTTGAAAATTGACCCTTCCAATCTCTTCATCAGGGACTGTAGCAATAGGACAAAGGGTAATGGGCTCAAACTTGACAGGGGAGATTTAGGATTCTTATAAGGAAGAGATTCTTCCCTATGCGGATGGTGAGGCAATGGCACAGGTTACTCAGAGAAGCTGTGGCTGCCCCATCCCTGGCAGTGTTCAAGGCCAGCTTGGATGGGGCTTGGACCAATATGGTATAGTGGAAGGTGCCCCTGACATGCCAAGGGGCTGGAACTGGATGAGCTTTAAGGTCGCTTCCAACCCAAACCACTCTATAATTCCATGATTCTGAATACAGCACTAAGTGCTTACAACTGATAATGAATAAGACACAACCTACATTTTCTGTACTGTACACAGAACAGGCAATTTACCACTATTCTCGCTCATTAGCTTCAGGAACACTAACATATTAATCTGTTTGGCATGTTTTGACTCTTTAAGAAAAAGGCAGCGAGTTCTGATATAGGCCAGCAAAGTGCAGCACAAAGCCAAATCATGCAGCCTCCCAAAGCTACATAGGGGCAGCAAGTGATTAACAATCTGCTCATTACCGTAAAGGTGCAGCAGCTGGAGACGGTTCACCACTGTGAACCTTCATAATGGCACTTTCTTCTATCAATAGTCCTAGATCTAGTAAGTGTCTGAAGAAAAGAAAGATCTCAATAAACTGCCGCTCGCTAATGGAGGGGAAAAAAAAAAGGGATAAAGGGAAAGGAAGTATTTTGAGCGTGCCTACTTCAGTGCAAACCAAAGTGAACAGTCAATACCTCTGTTGAACTGCCAGGATTTTGAGGAGCCATACATCAACAGACCGTTAGCAGATTTTGAAAAATCATTACTTTGGTCTCATGATACAAATATTGACTTTCATCTCGCCTCTCTGTGGGCTAATCCCTCTTGTCATTGTTGTAATCCTCATTCCTGCAGCTTGTAAACTTGAAGCATGTTTTCTATGTTATGTCAAATAAAGATATTCCAAAGGCTTCTGAAGTCTGATGAAAGGCCTTACCTTTACTTCAAGTTTCTTAAGGAGCATTTCATTTCACAAAGGAATAATTGCAATACTTCTCAGAAAACACTGTATTTCAGAGACTGCTTGGTGGGCTGTGGGTAGGAGTGAAGTATTGCTATTCCAGGTAATTAGGGTCACCATAAAGGAAAACATCAACATATTTTAGTAACAAAAGTCTTTAGACTTGATTGATGAACAATATGCCTTGCTTGTGTTTTACAGTGCCTTCAGAATTTCCATTCTAAACTCATTTTATGCTGGCCACAACTTTCTGACAATGTCAACCCTCTACTCCCCTCCACCTTAAGTGTAAGGGACATAAAATTTTTATGCATTTTGGGATTAGCTGAGACAAGATGGAGAAATCTTTTTCACTCGTACAGAAATTTAACACTTAACCCCATCCCAAGCAAGCAGTTTAGTGAGTAGAGGAATTTACAAGCCTCAACTTCCCCATGATTCTTACTCTTTTGAATTACAAGGTGTTTAACTTTCTTGATCACAAAAAGTCCCTGACCTGCATTAGTAATCAGATATTTTATGGCTTTTAAAATTGAAAATAAAATTTAAAATCTTATTTCTATAATAAAGAAGATAAAGTGACAAAGAGGACAAATAAACTCTTTTCTGCTGCCGCCCCCCAAGATGGAAGAGGCAGCACTGCCGCTGAGTGAATGTGAGTAAGAGGGGAGGCAATGGTATGATGATAATAATGGTAATAATTAATGTACCCTATTTTATTTCCATCTCCTTTTTCAATTGAATAAAGGAACAAATCATATTAAGTCTTCTACTTTTAATACTCATACTGAGAGTGGAATGATGAGCCCAATGATGGTAAGAAAACCTTCTGCTGTCTATTTGTAACAGTAACACTATGTATAAATATAGGACAGAGAAGTAATTAACGTACGACTGGGCGGAAATGCATTGCACTACTCTGCACTAAGGCAAAAAGAATTGACTTACAGAGCACGTTTTCTTTATATTTATCATTAAGGATACTTAACAGTATTGAAGAGATGTGTGGAGATTACTTTGTGCTCTACAAATACTGCTGAATTTGCAATGAACTGCAAGTTTGTCAATGAATTTGCACTGCTGGCTTCCAATCATTTGCTGATCTGTTGTCTCAATGTCACTGCAGATTCCTCTTGAAAGTGGAAGTTTACTACATATCAGTTTGCCTCCTTAAAACATTGTGATAAGAATCACTTTGGCACCATTTTTGACACTCAGTAAAAAGGTAAACCTATTCAACTCATAAACATTTATTACACTGATAACTCCACTCTGATCTGCCCAGAATTTGCATTCTCTATTCATATGTCTCCACTGTCAGACTTCATGTATGGATTAATGACCAGTCACAGAAGCAAGGACTGAGGGTCTAAAGTTACTACACCGAATACAAGGACAAGCTTCTCTTCTATTAACAAGATGTTTGCACAGGCATTTTGAAGTTTTGTTTTTCAATTTTCTCCCTCCCACAGTCACTTGAAAGGTAAAAAGGAGATTAATACTTCCATTATTTTACAACAGGAGACTTTCTTTAATGATGTCTAATATTTTGTTGTAGATAAAGGCAAGTTATCACTGGCTTAAGCACTACTACTTTGATTTTTCTCATAGAATAGGCACCATTTCTATGGTCATAAAGAAATGCATGCTGAAAAAGTATGGCACAGAAATGCCTTAATTTCAAGGAATGAATATCCATGTGTATTGACAGACGAATAGCCACAGAGTACCCCATCTACTGAAAACAAAGAAGCAGCACTGCAATCTTTATGCTGTCCTGTCACTCAAACATCCATCCCTACATGCTGATGATACTCTAGCTACTACCCCTGATTACAGACATGCCAATAAAATGAGAATTTGGACCACACACATCTCAGTTTGAACAGAATTGGTGCATACAGTAATTATCATTTCCTACCATTACTTGTTATGCTACAGATAAAGTTGCAATTTCAGCTGTCTCATCAAAGCAAATCTCACCTTTAAGCACTTATCAGGCCTTAGCAAGAACATACAGCAGTGCTTTATATGCAAGTATCACTTATCTCCTCATCTGCTTGTTGCCCATCAAACTATCCCTATTTACTTTTATTCACAAACTAGGGCCTATGTTTATACTGTATTTACCTGATGAAAGGCTGGCATCACAACTTTGAAACAATGCTTTTCAAAACCATTGGTGAAGACAACAAACACTTCTTGGAGAAAGCTCTTTTTACCAACATTTTATTTAATTACTGAAGTTATGAGACAGTTTAAATATAACCAGCCAGGCAAGCTCACCAAGCATTTAAGAGGTAGTCCTAAGTTGAAATACGTTTTCTCCCTTTGTTCCCAACACAAAATACAGCAGTGCAACCCTGAAGAGAGCAGCACAGTATCGCTACGAAGCCTTTTTCTTTAGATGAAAGCTGGTGAGCAGAACCAACACAGCAACAAAGGGCCATCCCCTGAAACCCCAGAAACAGAGGTTCATAGGAGATATGCTGAAAAAGAGTTGCAGATTCAAGTACATTTTCAGATATTAACCACCTGTGATCTGAATTTATCATCCCAGGAGAATACAACTTACAGATGCCTTCTTGGCCAAAATGAACATATTCGTCCTATAGCAGCCAATCTGACTGTGGTGTTTCTTTTTATTAATGTGAGCACACATTTGAATTATGAAGTTATTTCACAATTCAAAGCTCAGTGCCTAGAGCTACTTTCTGCACTACAGAAAGCTACACTCTGATTTTCGTGAAGAATAATACCTGTATTGTTTACAGAGCAGGGCTAGAGACAGCTCTGCTCACTACCACCTGCAGGCACTGAAAATTAGAACAAGCACATGCTTAATCATTTACCAGGGAAACGGAACACCTACAATAACAACAAGGAAAAAATTAAAGGTTTTACTAGATTAAAACAATGCTATGAATAATGCAATATGCTACAAGAGTGTCAAACATCAGCTCTTTTTGGCCAAACTCTTAACATACTGTTTCTCAGTCAAAACTCCTCCCTTGCTAGCAGAGACCTTTTTGCTTGGTGGCTGCTTGGTGGCAGCTGAGAATATTGAGGGAGAGTAAGTCCAACTGCAAGTAGAAGCTCAGCTTTTAGAAAATAAATACATGATTTTTTATTAAAGCACTGTGCTCCATTATGGCATTATTTATATATGACAGTCAGAGGTAGGAAAGTGATTGGTAATTCTTTGGCTTTGAATTAGTGCAGTGGGTTGATTTGGTCAAGCAGTAAAGTACCTGAGATCACTGGCTGCCTCATATACAAGCTCTCCAGCTGGGTTTTCACTTCCTGATTGGAAGCACTTAGAGCAAAGGCACGTTTTAGTCTACTTGTGAGATAAGCTCCTTCACCATGGACTGAAACAATAATGCTCAAGATCATAGCCTAGTTAAAGTTTACTTCTGGTGTGGTTTTGGTGATGGTAGGTGAATCTTAGTGTAGCACCATAGGGAACCTGAGAAGGTCCAAGCAAACCTGGCAGAACAAATAAATATTTCTCATTGTTTACTTGTTTGAATCCTTATTAGTTGAGTTACTAACTGAAATAAAAATAAATTCAATGTGAATTAAAGTTAATAGAGAATACAAATGTACGCAGTTATATGCACTATGTTCTGACATAAAAGGCATCTGATATACCTGATTCATCTTAAAAATGCAAATAAATTGCCACAGTTACATCATTAACTACATTACAAGAATTTAGAAATTCCTCTCTTTTCAAATTTCCTGGCAGATTTTCCAGTTTCCATAGTTCTTAGCAGATTAGCATCCTTCAGGATGTATAATTCTTGTACAATCATTGTCTCCCACGACGTACGAAGCTCCTGTAATGCCTATCATCCAAGAACTTAATGTCACAAATGTAAGACACTACAGGGATACGAGCAACTTGTTTTTATTAATTATATCATTTTAGTTCTGAAAGCTGTTCTTCACATATTCTTGAGTATCAACACACTGTGCCTGCCAAGCAGCAATCAACCACCTATTGCATTTGCCAACATGCACCTCTCATAGCTGCTTACAAGAGCATTTCAGACTCAGACAGCCATCAAGATAATGGTTTCAAAACATATTTGATGAATTTTACCTGGTACAATCAAGAGCTTCTGGTAATACATCCTCCCCAAAACAGCTCTACGAAGGCAACCACTTTTAGAATGCTACTAGGATCACACAGAGAAGCGAGGGAGCTGGCCCTGAGAACCCCACTGGGTGGGAGATGCTCACCCATGCAGAGAACTCAGCTGGTTTGCCAATCACTCCTCACCCATTACAGACAATGAAATTCAGTCACCTCTTTCAATTAATTTCAGTTGTATGTTATAAAGCTGTGATGACAAGGCTTGCTAGCCCTTATTTCTATTACATCTGCCTTGGATTCATGAAATTTTTCTGCCTGTACCTATCCCAAGATATGACTAGTGAGATTGCCTCACTTTCAGACAGGACTATTATTGGGACTCATCAACTGTTTACTGAAAGAGAGGTTGATCTGGGTTTTAAGAACAAGCGCAAATGCTTATAAACTCCACTAATCAATGGCATATTAACAGCCCTCCTGAAGGAAAGTAATAGATGGAAATATCTAACCATGAATTTGTGTCATCCACGTCTATATCTCACCACAAACTATTTCAGGTAGGTTGCCTCCTCACTTCCAAGAGCAGAATAAAACACAGTTCAGAATCTCTAATCAAAGCCCAGATGCTCATGCAAACCTGTGGATGCTATTGTCCATAGCAGTGGGTGTCGTGGTTTGTTTCCTTGCCATGTGCCAAAAGCAACGTTAAGGAACTTGAAAGCAAGGTCTTCCTCTTTCTTGTCCTGTCCTCCTTAGGTGCTCATGCCTGCATGAGAGCAAGACTCCCACCATTATGCCCACTACAATCACACAAGGCTAATGGCAAACCACTGTAACAGGTGGATCATCATCTCTGTGTGGGCCTTCGCAAATACTATATTGTCCTAGTTTCCTATCCAAAGGAATAAGAAAGGAAGGAAAAACTTATCAGCATTCATGTATAACATGACAGACACAGGCATACATGGAGACAATAAGTGCTTTTTCTTCTTTTCCTCCTATCAAATAAAAGCCCCTGCGTTTTGTTTCAAGTGGGTGTCCAAATTCTGGGCTACTCTCCATTTTCCTGTGGTTTGCATGTTGTATATGAAATATTTTCTCTATTTTGCCTTCAGCATTCTCTGAGCTACTGACGTTTTGCCATTGGGAAGCAGTAACAGTTTATAAATAAGAGATCCCCCAAGAAGTTAACCTAGTTTGGAGAGTTAATGAAGCAATTCTAAAAGAAAGAGGCAAAAAAGCACTCAGAAGAGACCTGATTTTTTTTTTCTTTGGGTCAGATGGTTTACTAGAGAAAAGGTTTCGCTCACCTGGTTTCACCCTTTAAAAAATGCAAAAATCTCTGCATGACCAATACATGTATCAGACCAAGAAAAAGGCTTGTGAGACTTATGTGAGTTTGTGGTGACAAATGGGTCAGTTCGGCTTCAGTCAAAATCTATACCCAGCTGAAGCAGCTTCAGCACGTTAGGAGAACAAAAAAAATTCCAAATCTATAATGCAGCCAAATAGAGGCCACTAAGAGCCCTCTTTATTTCCTATGAGAAAGTAAGAGCCCCCAGGGATACAAATAAATTAGGTAAAAATTAATAGCTTTTTCAATTCTAACTAGTAAGCGTATCACCCAGAGCTAGACAAACTGCTCAAAAGAAAGAAAAAACCCACCCAAACCCTATGATTATTGTTTTTCAACAGCTGGGAATACTAATGCAAGAGCTCAAGGCAAATACATTATCCCCCTTAGCTATGCAGAAATAAAATGTTATGTTCAGCATGGCTTTCTTCAACGCCATTTTAACAAGAGGTTTTCTCCACCAGCTTCCTCTCAACAATGAAATTTAATTTCATTTAAATAATAAAATAACACCCTAAACTAAACCCAAGGAAAGCAGACATTAGTTAGAAAGCATTCAACTCCTGGCTTTGAGACAGATTACATCTGTTCTACAGTTTAAAATACAGACTTTATTTTTTAACTTGTGTTCAAAGTCACCAGTGAGGTGCTTGGAGTTCAGCGCTGCTGAAACAGGAGGGGCCTATGCACAACCACAGTGCAGGCTTTTCCCTTCAGCAATGCTGGAAAATAATTCCATACGCACAGGTAAGGAAAGCCATGGTCTACCAGCAGAGCAAATGTAAAACAAAGCAGAAATGCCCTGTACTGGCATGCCTGCATGCAGAAGAATCCATTTAACTGGCACCTGATAAACTTGATTTAACAGAGAAATAATAGAAGTGTCCTTGAAAAAAGGGGCAGCAGAGATAAGGAGTAAAATTGTTTTGAGTCCATTTCTGTTTAGAAACAGCCGCAGTGCTGACACTGCCCTTCCCAGTATCGCTGGAGGATGCTAACATTCCCAGTACAGGTAATGACAGTAATTTTAAATGCAAAGGGAAGTAATCTTAACACATTTTTCCCAAACACTTTTCAGTCACTACAATCAAGCAGCATCTAACAAGCAGGTCTAATCATCCATCACTTTTCTGTTACCCCAGTTTGACTTGCATGAAATTTCCTGTGTAGATGAGAAGATTAAACATGTTGCAACAACTTGTCCCAACAGTTTTCTTGATGCAAGACAAAGAAAAACAAACTAATCAAGTAAGAACCCTTCAAAATGCTTCCCATGCTTGCTTTCTGCAAAGCAAAGCTGCAGAAATACAGCATTTCTCCCTTTATTCATTCAACTGTCATTCAACTCCTGAAATTTCCACGAGACATGAATCAGATTAATTTTTTCAGAGGCCTAGAATAAAGATCAATGCTCTTGATCTTTTTAAATCTTGCACTGTCTGCGAGCCTATCAAGATATACAAACTGGAACCAGATACCTTCCCTGTATTGTACTTAATTCATTCCCCATTCCACTGTGTTCAGAAATCAACTCTAATTTACCATAAACAAGTTACTAGAAAAAACAGCACACTGATGAATGAACCTTAGTGTGGCTTTTAAGAACACATTCAAGCTTTCAAAAGTGCAGAGAGAAACAAAGACAGATGAGGCCTCTTGAGGGGAATTTGAAGACGGGTGCCCTTCAAAAACCTTAATTTAATACATTTCCCACAGACCAGAAAGTGCAGGTGAACCATCTGACATCAAAGCAGGGGATGGGGAAAGTTACAGTGGCTGAACACGGTTTCAAGTGGAAAGAAGTGGCACATTTGATAGGAGTGTTTTGCTTTCCTGCTTTCTAAAGAAATCCTGTGAGCAACTGTGAGTCTCTACTGATGTTGAGCAGCCCCCAGGCTAGAGAGCAGGTACGCAGCAGTGAGGAAACCACCCTGGTGAAATGGATAGAAAAAACTTCTGAGGGTCTTATGTGCTCCAGGTCCTTCCTGGTTGAAGGGAAACATCTCTGAGCAGCAACAGACAGGCATCAGCTTCACGGGGCACCCACTGCCCCAACAGCACAACTACAGCAGAATCTCCACTTTCAAAAAATACCATTAACAATAAATGTTTTCACTGTCATCATTGCAAATAAGCTTGAAAATGTGAACTGGAAAGGGCTGAACCTGTCCCTGTGCTCTCAGAGACTTGATTTCAAAAAATAAAACAAAAAAGGCCACGTGTGAATCAAACACTTTGCCAAAACAATACAGGATCAATGTCTGTGATGGTAGGGGAGAAGATGCAGGAGAAATATATGTGCTGCTAAGGAATGGTCTGGGCTCTCCCTGAGGTCTGTCTCTGTCCTGCTCTCCTCCCCAGGAATGGGGTTCACTTCACATCCAGCATCAACTCAGCATCAGGAAACAGCTAGTGGCATTAAAAAAGAAAACCAAAACAAAACACAACACCCTTTACTGAAACAAAGAAGCTGGGTTTGTCCCAGAAGATGTGACTCTTAAAAATGCTACTGAAGATTCAAATCCCTTCCAAGCCTCCTAGGAGCATCCAGCTTGCTAGGTGGTAAGACCAACTGGTCTCTGCCATCCTCACTTTCAATAGGACCAAACAGCGTTTCTACAGTTCCTGCATGACAGACGTTTACTTTTCAGTCTGGATGAGTACAGATAATCTTAGAGCTGCCCTCCCTCTCTGCTCTCCCCAGTAACATTCCTCTGTGCTGCATTCCCCCATCTCCCCAGACGCATGGGATAATGCTCATCACCAAGTCCCTCAGTGGAATTTCTGAGTGCTCTTGGCTGTCACTCACTCCTTTGCTGATTCTCTGCTCTTGATGCTTCCTTTGTACTATGTGCTTCAAAGCTTGTGCAGATTGTTATGACTACATATTGCACACCAATCATACTAAAGCAGTATCTGTTCCTTGCACAACTGTGGCTAGTGTTTGCTGTGTCTTGGAAAGGCTAGCAAGGGTTTAGCACTGTGGGAGAAAGAGATTTATTTAGCTGGTAAGGCCAATGTGATTGCCACAACAGTGTGGATCAAATGTAGCCCCTGGGTGGAAGTATGCGAGTATATTTATTCAGTGCATTATGTTTTCCTCTATGAGAGAAATCTTGTTATTTATACAACTGAGGCATATATCAAACAATGCTTATAACAAATATTTTTAAAGATGAAGGAAGAAAGACAAAACCAAAAACTCACTGTTACTAAGCTGCCTCAGAAATGAAAAGAAACTGAAAATCATATCATTTCCCCAGTTGGAAAGCACATCGTAAGGAGAACCTCATGAATGAAAAGGAAAAAACAGGCAAAGAGGCAAGAGAATACTTATTCTCACCCAGGCTTTTCTTGCAAAACCTTGAGATATACCAAAATGCTTAAACAATTTCAAAACCTGACAATAATGATACACAGGGGACAAATATTTTTGATTTCATGCATTCCACTCCAAGTCCTCTTGATGTCAGGAGGACAAGACTTGAGAGAGAAGTGCTTAAGAGTGAAGAGATCTTAGGTTTAGCAGTTCTGGGCCATCACAAGTGTTAGACACCAAATTGGTGTGATAAGGTGCCAGAGCTGCAGAAATCACAGCCTAATTGGTATAGGCTGTGCCCTGAGCCTGGAAAGTGTGTTTGGTACATGATGATTTAAACTAAATTCCCTTTATTTCACATTGCCGGTTGTACTTGAGTCAATTCCCTATCTGTGGGCTACAATTCAAAATAGAAACACTAAACTTAATGGTCGATGGAAAAACTGATGTACAGATGGTAAAACCAGCATTACTAGTTATCATTTTTAATTTGTATTGAATTAGTATCCAAAAGCTCCAGCTGAGACTAGGATCTGGTTGCTACTGTCATTGCGTGTATTATTCAGTGCCATTTCATTCTTGGCAACATTTGCAATATACATATATATGTATACGGGAAAATGTTTGTTCAAAAAAAGAGCTGCAGTGGGGAATCCTTGTTTTCTTGGAAAAATTTTAACAGAAAAAGTAATAGCAGTGAAAACTGAATTTCAATGTAAATGGAACCAACTCTTTTCATAACAACATGTCATTTGCTTAATGATTTTTCTTCTTATTACTTTTTTAATTGTTTTCAGGGAACATTTAAAGTAGCAGAAGCCAAGATCTTTAAACTATAAACACCTTAAGCTGACACATATATCAGTATTGCTTTGATGAGCCCATTTTCTCTGTGAAAACAGACAGATAATGATGTCTTGAACTCTTCCCTCATCAAGAATTAGGTCTCTAGTTTTCACTCCCAAAAGAAACTGGCATACCACAGACTCAGTGTTGACATCATTTGGCCTGATACAGTGCTTTAGTAATTTAATCACTTCAGTAAAAGAACCATAAAAGCTTAGCCCTTTTAGGGTTTTCTCTGTTTGTTCTTCCTTTGTGTTTTACTGTTAGTGAAGAATGTGCAGCAGACTGGGAAAGAAGAGGGGGGAAAAGAATTTAATAAAAATGAAACTTTTTCCTAGGAAGTTCCAGCCATCATGTTACTAGCCATAACACTTTTAGGGTAAGACCAGCCCAGGTTCTCCCTGGCCCCACAGCATTCTGCATGGATGGATCCAAAAGCCATAGGATGAGCTGTAGCTGGCTGCATCATTTGATTATGCAGCCCTGCTGCTTCTCGTGTTCTCAGACCTGAATGTTTCCCTGTCAGTCACTGGCAAGAGTAGATGAGGAAGGGGTGCTGAACAACGAGCAAAACCCAGCATTCAGGTTTCATGCTGGAGGCACTGTGTTATGACAGTCGCAGGGCTGATCCTTAGCACCAGCGGTACTACATAAGCTCCCTTTACTAGAAGACAGGCATTAGATTTGGATAAAGGCCAGCTGGATAATTACATTGTGCCTTATTAAAATTTTACAGTGATGTCAACTGGAGAAGAGTCTTACTATTGAGCCTTCCATGATACCTGCTCTTGGTATTATTTAAATTAAAGAATGCTGTCCCGGTTTTGGCTGGGACAGAATTTTCTTCCCAGTAGCTGGTATAGTACTGTGCTTTGGATTTAGGAGGAAAATAATGTGGATAACACACAGATGTTTTAGTTGTTGCTGAGCAAGGCTTACATTAAGTCAAGGACTTCTCAGCTTTTCATGCTGCCCTGCCAGAGAGGAGAGTGGGGTGGGAGGGGACACAGCTGGGACAGCTTTACCTCACCTGACCAAAGGGATACCCCATGCCATATGATGTCACGCTCAGCATATAAACTAGAGGGAAAGCTGGGCAGGGGGACACTACTCAGGAACAGGCTGAGCATCGTTTGGTTGGTGGTGAGGATTTTTTACTGAATTGCATTACTTGTTTTTCTTGGGGCTTATTTCCCTGTCTTTTTGTTATTTTTATTATTACCATGATATTGTTATTATTTTAACTATTAAACTCTTCTTATCTCAACTCATGAGCTTCCTCACTTTTGATTCTCTCTGCATCCCACCGTGGTGGGGAGTGAGCAGCTCTGAGGTGCTTAGTTGTGGTTGGGATTAAACCATGACAGATGCATACAATAATCCATGCAAAATACAGCCAGATTACAGATCCCATGAAAAGGAAGGAAGTGACAGGGCAGGAAGATGTGATTTTGCCCATCTCTACAGGAGGCAGACAGAGCACTGGGCCTTGCACCACTTGTGCATGAGTTGTAGCTGCCAAGTGATAGCCAAGACTTTACATGGCAAGGGGAATAGAACTGGCACAAGATAAAAGCCATCACTTCACCAACACTCTACTGTGTCAGAAAGAAAACTGAGAGCAGCCATCACCAAGTACCCCTGAATTCTGTGTGTATCCTTTGTACACACTACAGGCTTTATGCACTCTGAGAAAAAAACCCCAAACAGCTCAGCTTGTGAGCCACCATGGCACAAAAACCCTGTAGGGGATATTTGACTGCAATGTTCCTTTTCTTACTGCAGTTATACTTCAACATTATGACTTTTTCCTGTCTTCCCAGTTTTGTTCCTCTTTCTGTTTCCAAACCAGAAGACTTGTCTTTGCAAACAGCATATTCCCACTCTGCTCTCCAGGTACAGCATCATGTGAAGCTGCTTTCTCTGGCTTCCTCTGCTCTACCAACCAAACGTCACGGTTAACAGCTTGCTGTCACAAGGCTTGCTGAGTATGGAACGGCTGCAGTGACAGCCAGTGTGACATTTACTTCTTGTGTTCCACTGCTGCAAGGGGTACTATGAAAGGGGAACTAGTTCATACAGGGACACATTGAGCTTAAGCTTTTCCCTGTACATAAATATGCCTGCATACTGAATTCATTATGTAGCAAGTAAAATCACTCCACCTCAATGACTCCCACACATTTTGTTGGGGAAACAAAGCGACAAAGGATGAGGAAAAGGCTGAGGTACTTAATGCCTCCTTTGCCTCAGTCTTTAATAGTAAGACCAGCTATTCAACTTGTATCAGCCCCCTGAGCTGGAAGACAGAGACAAGGAGCAGAATAAAGCCCCTTTATATTCTTTTATATGAAGTTGGAAGAAGGAAGTTTTCTTCAAAAATACAGTTAAGGATGGCTTCCTGGAAAGGTGAGCAGGAGAGCAAATCCTATTTTAGCTGGCAGTACTATTTATCTGAACTGGCAAAAATTGAAATGGGTTTTCTTAGTGAAGCAGGAGGAGGATACCTAGGGAGCAATGGACAGGGGATTAATCCTAATAGAACTGGTGGATACATCTCCATGCACCAGTGACAGGCTCCAAACTATCCTAATCAGTAAGTATGTATTACCTCTGCTGCAATGCTAACTGCTATTAGGCATGGTAAGATAGTTACATGTTTTCAGAGCAGCTTATATCCTTGTCTCTTACACAATTTCTATTGGCATAGCACCACTGCAGTCTTGAGTGTGAACTGGGATTGCTCCATGGTCAGCTTGGTTACCACCTTCATAAAAATGGACATACAGCTCTCCTGTTACACATCTTGTGTTCTACTTTATCCTAGGGATGAGATGCATCTCTTCATATGATACACTGCAGACATGACTAAGGCCTTTCTACACATGCCCTAGTCCAGGTAATGGTCATGATTATTGAAGAAAGGAGAAAGAAAAGACTGTTTACTGTCTTTCAGTTTAAGGTTCTACAGCAGTGAGGGCTTTGAGGCTAAGCAGAAAACTATCCAGTAAGTGCTTCTGTATAGCACCTGCACTCTGCACTTGCAGGCAAATGTCTCTATAAACCAAAGTTTACTTCAGTATTTGGAGCTGGTATGCTTATTATCACAGATTCCACAGAGAACAGTATCATAGCTCCTCTAGAAACCATTTCTGGGGTCACAGTTATACCTTTTTCCATTTTTTTGTCTCCAAAGTATAGGGAAGCTCAGCCACTCTAGAGCCTGATGAGTTTGTCAGTCCCCCTGAGCAAGAAAGAATCAAAAATGTCACTGTTCTTTAGTACAAACACGAAACATGAGGGTGCGTGCATCTAATGGTAACCCCAGAAATGGGTCTTCTCAGAAAGAACCAAGCCAGGTCTACTTATCTCAGTAACTCGAGTCCAGTGGTATGAAATTACTGCTCACGACCACTTTAAAAGCTGCTGTTATAAAAGAAAAGCTCTTTCAGTCTTCAAGTGAAGAAAGGTTGCTGCTACAAGAAACAGACTATGTTGAATCACGGAATGATTTGAGTTGGAAAAGTTAAAAGCTCACTGAGTTCCAGCCCCCTGACGTGGGCAGGGACACCTTCCACTAGACCAGGTTGATCAAAGCCTCATCTAACCTGGATGCAAAGGTTCAAAACTGATGTGGTTTTATAGACTGCTGCTGAAGCTAAGCAAGATCAAGATATGTATTCCTGAAGGAGAGAAACTTCTGAGAGTGACCTCAAAAGTAAAAGCTACCAGCAACCTAAATTCACTGTCAGTGGGTGAATTCTATACTTGCCCAAACACAGCAATTCCAACAGTTAGATCTTAGCTCTCCTTGCTCTACAGCTACTGCAAATGCCTCACTCCAAATTAACAGAAACATTGACAAAGTCCACTGCAATTTTGTACAGGCCAAACTGAATCATCCTGTTGGCTGAATAGGGAAGAGACCTGGGGAGCAGAAACACAGACTGCCTGCTGATAATCACACTGCTGATTTACCATACAATCTCGTACAAAGATTTCTTTTGTCCTGAGTTCACCTTTTTGGAGAAGATGCCTTTAGTGTTGCAGAGACTTTAGTTACGGAAGAGACCAGGGACATAGTCTGTATGGATCTGAATGAGAAACAGGGTGCCTTAAGTCACTCATACAACAGTGCAGGACACTACAAAGATGCCTGTAACAACCACTTTTCTTCATTGTTTGAAATAAGCCAGGTATAGCTCTCTTTTGAATGGGAAACACAGGCTTAAAATGGCATGCCAACTCCTGAGGATTTTCTGCGTATCAGTAGCACAATAACATCAAAGGAATAGATAGCAACTAATTTGTTTGATTTATGACTTGATTATTTTTACATGCACTTACCAAAGCAGATACCCTTTAGGGATCAGTTGCTTGATGAGATTTCATTAGAGCTATTAAGTAATGTTTGCTATTTGAGATAGTATCAGAGCCACCGTGCCTACATGAAGGTCTTGAAGGGAAAGGGACAACACTGGACGCAAAAAGAAGTAGAATAGGTTTTTGACATTCATGAGTTTCAGTGTGCATAACTCTGCTAAACAGGCTTTTCCATGTGCTTTCTTTTCTTAGAAATGAAAATTGAAGTCTGCAGGTTTCAAGTAGATGAAAGTAAACATCCAGCAATAAGCAAGTGAAAAAAGCAGAGATGCAAATTTCAAATGTGAACCCATTCCCTGATCAAACACCATGGGACCCAAAGCATAAGCACCTACAATGAGAATGAGTCAGCAAAACAATTCAGAGCGCATCTATTCCCATGAGCTACAAAGAGGGGTTTTTGTTTGCTTGTTTGTTTGTTTGAGAACCTCATTACAGGGAAACATAAGTTGCAACTTCCCTACTGATTATTAGAGGAGAGCAATGAAGGGCGTATCTGTTCTCTGCTCAGTGATCCATGCAACCAGAGCAATAATCACAGCAGGCAAACCCAGACTGGAAGAAGCTGAAACGTCCAGCACAGCAAACATTTTTAAATGAATGTAGTTAGAGCTAAATCAAGGTGATCTATGAAGCCTGCTCCAAAATCCGTTCTCTTGGAAAACAGAACAGTACATTTAATTAAATGAATAAATGTTTGCATATATGTTACAGATATAATTTTAACATGCTAAGCTAGAGAGACTTGGCCTATACCATATTTATATCGACTGTAAACTATAAAAATGTGGTCAATGCCCTTCATAACGTCGCTAAAACTAGGAAGAATATTCAATTCTGTGTTTTCTCTTGTTTCTACACATGAAAAAGAACACTTTAGGCAACTGTAACCAAAAAGGTGCATTATTTCTAGAACCAAAAAGTAACTGGCCTCAATGCCAGGTCTCTCCATCAGTAACAAGAAGAAACTGCTCTCACTGCTGAAGACTTCTTGCAGTAAACTTTCAGCCTGGCTAGAGGCTGCTCACCTGTTTTAAATACGCAGAGGAAATTACAGCCTGCAGTAGTCCTCCTCCACCATCTCAGCACTTACAGAGTGCAATATGAAGACTTGAGATTCATTAGGCCATGGATGCAAATAGGTGCTCACACAGAAAGATATCCAGGACTAGTGGCAACATGTAAAACTTGAGAGGAGGATCACAGTCTGTGCCACTTCTCAAGCACAGAGGAACTGTCTTTGGAAAGGGTAAATCTCATTTGTGCAGGAGACAGACTTCCTTGAGGGGCTTTACAAGGCTGTGAAGTACAGCCCTGCAGCATCAACACTTTCCACTCTATCACAAGCTTCAACACTTTCTGCAGACTTTCAAGAGAAAAACATTTCAACCTGCCTTAATGAATTGGACATATGCATGCCATACAGAAATCCAATAAAGCCCAGGGAAGCAGAGAAGCGAGGGAAAGGGAGAAACACATATAACAGGCATCAGTGATGTCCCTCAGCGCACTGCCAAAAGGCTCAGGCTCTGCTATAGTGTGCACTGTGTCAGTCAGAAGTCTGAGAAGAGAGGACCCCAGTATTTCCCTGCTTTAAAGGAGATGAAAAATGTAGCAACAGTTACCAGGATCTTTTCACTTGGGGGGGGGAGAAATGGAGACATCAGCATGGAAATCATTTTGCAACCATTTTTCTACTGCGTCATGGACAAGGATTTATAAAAGGGGCCTCTCTCAGCCTCTGCTCCAGTGAGAAACAGGACAATTCAACCACAGTGTTTGGGAGGGACCCGCTGCACAATACTAGTATCAGTTTAGGGCACTCCTGTTGCAAGAGCATGAAATTCATAAACATTTTTTTTAATGCTTTTCATGTGATTTTACAATTCTAGTCAGAAAAAAGACAGAATAATAATGTGCTTTGCTTTGGAAACAATCTAACTGTTTAGATGTTCCTATCTTCTTAAGACTCTGCTTTTGCCATGTCCACTTTAAGCTGCATAGGTCCATGTGAAAAACTACCTTGCTTTTAACACTGCCGGTTTCTTTTCTGCAAGGTATTTGTGGGAATAACAAACTATATAAAGGAGTCGCAGGCATCAATGCACAGATCAATTTCATTCTGCTACTACTTTTCTGATGCTCATTTGGTTTTATGCTTTGCCACTGCTGCTAATCTGATTATCCCTCCTTACTGCTTTTAGCTGTGTGCAGACATCTTTTGCAGATTACTCCTAGACTACTTTCTCCATAGAAAGATGGAGTGGCTCTTATTTTAAGCATAGTAGGTCCACAAGATTTTGGGTCCATCCTACCCCATTTATGGTTTATAACACTATAACTCTTGTGCTAACAGCTGTACATGAAAAGCAACAAGCAGGAGAGAATTACAAGCTCTTTACAAGGTAGTAGCAATTTTTTCTTCCTTTTTTTCCCCCCCAACATTTAAAAAGTACAGATGCTTCTTTATGGTATTATCTAGCAATCATAGAAGTGTAAAATGGTTTGGATTTTAAGGAGCCTTAAAGCTCATCTAGTTCCAACCCCCTAGCACAGGCAGGGACACCTTCCACTAGACATGGGTGATCAACAAATAACCTATACAGCTTTGGACAGTACTGTTTGCTTAAGCCTCTACTGTGTTATGTTATATCATTGTGTGCGTGCATGCACACAAATATACTAAGTTTTTATTGAGATCTGATGTTTTAGCAAGCACACAACTGCCACTCTTTCAAAAGCTTCAATTCTCTTTCCTCCTCATTTGTTTCCAGGCATCCTGTAACAAATGTCATCAGAACTTACACTCTGCAAATGCTTCACCTGTTCCTGCACCAGCAATCAACTCTGCTGATAACAGCTGCCTTCAGACTACAGCATATTTCTGCTTCCCATAAAGCAAACATACGCTGCTGATACTTGGAGGCGTGGGCTCTTAGGATATACTGATAGGTGAGCAACCAGGAGATTGCCCCTTTCAGGACTTGACTCCTGCCCAGGTTAACACAGCACTCATTAGATCTTCTCACTGCGGGATCTCCTTTCAATAATATTTAAGAATACAATCAGAAGACAGGTCAGATGATGGTAGTAGGCAGTTACTTGCAGACATCCCAATGTACAAGAAATCACAGACTGAGTGATGGAAAGAAACAACAATCAAGACAGTTGAACTCAGACATACTAGGGAAGACATCGGAAATACAAGCAAAGCAAGCTGGGGTGGCAGTCAGGATTGTAGCTTCTTAGCCATAAGGCAGATATGAAAGGGCAGAGAATCAAGGCCAAGAAAACAGCTCTGACATGAGGAAGACACAAGGAGAGAAGGAGCAGTGCTCAAGAGGACTGCAAAGGAAAATGGATGGTGAAAGGGACAGAAAAGCAGAAAAGTTCAAATCTAGATGATCCTTGTCCAGCTACATAGGGTTTTGACAACTTCTGCCTCCTGCAGTGTCTGCAGTTGCACCTAAGGTATTCTGCAGCCAAAAGGTAATTCATACGGGATTTCTCTATAGGCTTTAATGGCAGCACAGTGTCCTTAATGAGTAGGGCTTAACATTCAGAATCAACCTCACTTTGATGCCTTTCTTCAAGCAATGACTGATGGGATTTTATTATTTGCGCTGTATCAGTATTTTCTTGGGCCAACAGCAGAGCATGTTATCTGTAGTATCATTACTGAATTAACACTTGTCATTACAAATAATAATAATCATAATAATGATAATAATCTTGAAGCCATTTGCATACATAATTAACCTCAGTTTTAAACTTCTTCCAGTTAATGTTGGCAATCATGGCTGAACTCAAAGCACAGAGTGGGTAGGAATCATTCCATCAAGTTTATTATGCTTTGGTTTCAGTACAAGCTACAGGGAATGCTATTAATAAACTTCTTAACCTGTAGACAGTTGTAATGCAGAAAAATTGGTTATGCTGCTGAAACTGCACAAATGACAACATATGGGAAGAAAGAATAGGTTATAACTATGTGCTTGGAAAAAAAATGTTGTGCCTTCAACAACTATGAATACCTCAATCTATAGCCTGGCTTCTGAGTTCTGCAAGCACATTCACTGTTGATTTTACAAACAGAAAACAAACATTGTGGGGTAGAAAACGAATGTTGTGGGGTAGAAAATAGACAAAACATAGCATAGCATAGGACATATTACAAGACTGAAAATAGCTTTGCACTTAGATATTTTCCATGGGTGATAAAGACGGGTAATGGATTGTGACTGACATGTCTGTGACCTTCTAAAGCTTGCAAGCAGCTTTTAAGACCAAGGGAACATTCTTCTTTGGCACAGTAGCATAGAAATAACTTCATTTCGTTAACTAGCTCTCCATTCATGAAAAATAAAAGAAAGCATTTAACTACATTTGATTTAACTAATGATTTAACTACAAGGTCTCATTGAAACTTTGCCACGTACAATCTATCACTGTTCGCTTTGTATACAACATGAATCTTTTGCAACGGGTCACATTGATCAGGAAAAAAAGGAAAGCTTACACAAGATAAAATCTGTTGTCAAAATGCCTCAGATTCTGGTTAGAACTTAGAATTTTAATTTTTTTTTTTTCCTTTGCAAAGAAAATTAAGGTGCTTAACAGGATAATGAGATAGAGTGGTAGCAAGGGAGAAGAGAGCATATGTTCATTTATTTATAACGATATTGTGAAGTGTTTAACATATTTAAATCAGTGAGGCACATATTCACCATATAATTTAATTAGCACTTATGGTAGATACCATAAATGTTTCTAATGCATTCTTTCTATTACATGAAATTATAAATAGCATGGTTATTTATAAAAGCAAACTGACCAGAAGATGGCCCCATAGTGAATACAATGCAATTGAAAAATGCACTCAAGGGAATAGGCTGATGTCAAAAAGTGCAAGCTCTATTTGTCAATCCTGAAAAGTACATTAGGCAGGTCCCTCTGGAGGGGAGAAGTATTTCTCATTGTAACACTCCAAATTATTTTAAAATTCATTATGAAATAGAGCAGATAAAGTAGATTGGTGATTATCTATGTATTTCCTTAAACACTAAAACTAGACAAACTCATATGAGTGAAAAGCCAGTCTTATTCTCATGTTGTGTTGTTCAAAATTTGGGTTTCCCAGGAAAAGAACACTCAGTTTTAGGGACTGACCCAATGACCAAGGCCATTTCATTGGCACTGGGAAAAGGCAAGGCAATATTGTAGCTAACCCTAGGGAAAAATATTAAAACCTCTACAAGCTGTTTACTCCCCAATTCTGACCACTTCACAGGGTAGCTGTGTACATCCACTGAAGCCCCTGGCCATTTAACAATTAGAAACAAAGGTTTTCTAAAATGCTTTTATTCTAACTCTATTTCCAACTTTTAAATATTGAAGCAGAGGTAATTATGATTAATGGAATGTAGAATTTCTACAATTAAGATATACTCTAGATAGGCAATAATATAATGTTTATTCAAACAAGAAAGAACAAGGCATCAATAATTATGACTTGAACCATTCATTTTAATTCAAAATCAAATAATGTTAAATTTGCTGTACTTACTGCTGGGCATGAGGAACACCCTGCTGTCTAGACAAAAATTTTTCCTGAAGGAGGACTATGATTCACCCCACAGCTTTCTATCAACACCTCCAAAGTGTAAACAAATATTTCCTAAAATAGAAAATTCTTACCACTTGTCACAGCATAATTGCAGCTGTTCAGATTTCAGATGACAACAGTATCTGCCTCAGAATTCCCCAAGTCCAGCTCCCACACTGCTTTATACCACAGCTGGTATGGCGGAGTCTAGTGGTTGGTACTGCAATTACCCAAAACACTCCATTGCCACCAAATACCTCAGACCTAATTGCCACAGCTGCCCTTACCCTGCCACAGCAGAGAAAAATGGCATTTTTGTTCCACAGATCACCACAGAAGGATGACCTTAAAGAAGCAGATGAGGACAGGTAACATCTACAGCAGTCTTCTGGAGTACCACAGGAGGTGGTAGGTTGGACCTGACTAATTCTGAGAGTAAAATAAGTTTCCTGTTCCACTCCATATTTACATGGCCTTCCTGGGTGAAGAGCAGAATATGAGGAAACAACCATATTCTCATGAAGAAGGTCACAAGCATCTTAAATAAATATAATCTGAAATGCAACACATGTCTTTTGAGGTCTAGAAATCCTTTTGCATAGTTACTGCGCTGCCATTCTGGATGGTAGACGTTCTGGAGGAGTGGACCATTGTTAGAAGCTTCACAAGTTGTTTGGAGTGAAAAGTCAGATTACAATTCCCCTTTGAAATTAATTTTAGAAGAAGCAGCCTTAAAAAGTCAGTGGGCAGAAAATGAAGAATCCTTCACAAGTCCCGACGATGCTGCACCATATTCATAAGAATTGATATGGAATACCCTAGCTAAGGAAGATTAAAAGAATGATATGGGTAAAATTATGGAATTTCAGATGCCAAACTGCCAGATTAAAATCATCTTGCTATAGTTGACTTTGAATGATTTATCTCCCTCCCACACCCTCAATTCATGACTTCCATATATTTAACAGATAATACTCCAAACCATTTTCCCTGGCACTAAAGAAAAATCGCGTATCTTCAGAAGCTTGAAAGGGAGTGTTGAAGAAGAAAGATGAAGACACAGAATGAAAAGACATTTGAAAGATTAAATTGCCATTTAAAGATGCCAAAAAGTGAATGTAAAGTGAAGCTTCACAATTTCTTTATGAAGCAGTCAATAAGGTCAGCTTCAAGTTTTCCCTGTTTGATTCTTTTAAATATAGGGGTTTTCTCCCTGTGATACAAGTCTTGATTTTAGGGTTCATTGAAAATTCATAAACCTGAAAATGGTAATATTTTTTGTTTGTATACTCTTATGAAGAATAAGGTATTTCTTGAGCAGTTCAGACAGTTGCAGACTTTATTCACAAGCTGCAGCTAGCATTTTTATTCATTCATTCACATATCAATACTTGCAGACACCACACATTCTATCACCGCCACACCTACAGTCATCACTCAAGTTTCTGTGGTTGTTTTCCTTCAGAAGCAATGACGATTTTGTGATTTTTATTAGCATTTCTTGAAATATATTTGCTTTCATATATTTCCTTTTCAATAAAGAGATATGAACAGGATTTAAACAGATATTAGGCTTACACACAACTAACAAGACCCAGTCAATACTAAGCACTGGAACATGGAAAAATATTCAGCTGTGGATGCAATATGCCTTGCTCCTGACCCAAATTTATGTCATCTCAGAGCAGGCAAAGCCATAAGGCACAGTTAGAATTGTATAAAGATTTGAAGTCACCAGCTTATTGACAAAACAGTTGCAACACCAGGCAGGAGTTTCAAAAGCTCTAGGTTAGAAGAACAGACCCTGCTGAATTTTTCTTAAGGAATTTCGTTCATATATTAATATATAAAAAACACCAAATAAATAAGAAACTCTGAATCAGCTTCCTCTGTGACTCATGGCCATCTAGCCACGAAGCATCTGGTCTAGCACATCATGTCACTCAGCAGATAAGCACTGATCACATCCTGTGCACGGGCACTTAAGACATCTCGATACCTGCCTTATTTTCAAGTCCTAAGAGAGTCTCAAATTTTACCAAGATAAGTCCATACAGAAATACAACCTCTCACCAACACACTCTCCAGCGACACAAGTGGGGTAAGGGTATGGACATGTCAGCAGCAGACCTCATGTGCACCGTTCTTGGTTTAGCAAAATGGTTTTTGGGGTTTTGTGTTTGGTTTGGTTGGCCATTTGTTAAGAGTCAGATGAAACAAGTTGGTACAACATTTAAGGGGGGCTGCTGCAACTCTTACATTGCTGGCTCCATAAGCAACCCTGAGGACCTCTAGGCTATTTAATGCCTATTTGCTTCTATTATATGCACCCCAGTTTCTGCTGTGTGCCTAGTAGTGGTAAAATGTGTAACACTAACAGACAACAGCTGAAGAAGACAAACAAGCCTTCAGCATCAAAAGCAGCTCTACTCCGAGACAAAAATCTATTTCATTGATGCCTCATTTATAGAAGTGAAGGACTTGCCCTCCTTTACCCACAAAACCCCTCTATAAAATCACACCTTGGCAGTATTTTCTTCCACAAAAGCAATGGAGAGCTTCCCTGTGAAACATCAGCATAGCTTTCTTTGGGACCTTCACTTTTCAAAGCAACGTTTATTCAAGCATCCACTAAAACTACAGAAACCAGAACGAGTTAACTGATAGACTTTCAAAAGAGGTCACTCAACCATACCTAAGTAACTTTTTTAATTAAGTATTGAACAGTGGGTAGATTACAAGAAGATGGCAGAGCAGATAAAGGATAGCATTAGAGATGCAAAGAGAAACTTTGAAAATAGAAGTTGAAAGCCATGCTAAATACAACACTTTTTCCAATACTACAAATTAAGAGATCAAGGAAGGAGAAAATGAGAACATTACAGGCCACAACGATAAACTGAATCACTTAGGATGGCAAAATGCCTGAACTACTGCATTACTACATTCTCAATACATCTACAAAAGGAAATGATAAAAAGTAGTCTTTGACCTAGCAGCAGATCTATTGTGACATCAGGCTATGAATAGCAAGATGGGAGTTTATTGTGAAAAACTCACAATTAAATGTCTGCCAGAAACCTAAAGATGCGCTACCTGCCTCTGATCAGAAGCAGCAACAAAGTCCTTGTGTTTTGTGCATTATTACTCTTTATTAAGCTGTATTTCTGTTAGCCTCTGATGTAAGGAGACACATACATTGTGCTATGTCAGGTCATGTCAAGTCTCATCAAGTCACAGGATGTAAAACAGCCTGATGTAACCTGACATGGTACATATTAGTGCCAATGGAAAAAGCCTAAATGCCAAGCCATTTTCAATAAATACTCTCCATGTGCTGGTGCACAGAAAGACCCAGATGTGACTTTATCCTGCAGCTCTGCAAAAATACCAGTCATGGAAAGCTGCAGAGTTTCAGAGAGACAGAAGAAAAAAAAGTTCTGCAGAAGCAGACATCAATCAGTATTCATGTCCAGAGCTGCTGAGCATGTTGTAGAGACACTGTGAATTAAGTAAACTTAATTATCTTGAATGAATTTATTTCCAAGACAGTTAAAATAATCTCATGCAGTTCAGCAATGAATGTGGCAATGGAAACAGTCAATCAGCTGTATTTAAGCTTAAGGTGAACTTTCTGTTCTCCCCTGTCCCTGTTTCTGTTACTTATTGCTGCTGCTCCATCAGTAGAAAGGGTTTTGTCCGGGTACATCCCCCCAACAATCTGCAGAGATATAGACTGTGTTTGGGTATGACCTTTCAACTTCATCAACCCCTGTGCAGCCTACCCAGAATCTAGCCTGAGGAACTGAACTGATTCAGTCTCTTCCTGCATTTATATTTCTGAGAGTTGCCTTCTTACTGCTACATGACAGCATGAGGTTCAGATGGAAAGAAAAATACCAAGAAGTGAAAGGCATGCCAGGGAGGTAGGATAGCTCAACAACATATCAACCTGAAAAGCATCTGAGTTCACTGGCCCTGTCAGTGCATGTACAGGCAATTATAGTAACACTGATGCTCTTTTCATCATGAAAAAAAATCCAACACACGCAACTAAATCCTCAAGTCCTGAAAAAGAGCTCCCCCATTCCTCATTTGAATGGTTTAATAAAGGGCTTGGCTGCGTCTCATCTCTTTCAGTTGTGCCCTCAGTGTCTTATGGAGATATACGGCTGCACAGAGACAGGTGAGGAGCATGCTCCATCATGCCTGTTCTTGGCCCAATCCCTGCCTCCTTTGGGAAATAGGGTGCAAATTAGGAGCCCTACAGACAGCACCTTTGAAACAGCAGAAGGCAATTCTCTGAATGGCAGAACAGGTCCTCCATAATTCCAAGAGACTCACTCCACCTCAGTTTTCCATACCTGCATAAGGCATACCCCTTATAAAATCTGCTTACACAGTATTTATACACCAGTACTCTTTACCATTGAGATGTTTACATTGGCTGAAAGGTGCAATGAAGAAATAAAGAGATCAAAGCTCATCAACCTGATCATCTGCATAACACTGTGGGATTAGAGTGTGTGCCACTTGGAGAATCACTTATAGGTGGAAAGACTTGGCAGGTACAAGACTTCCTTCCTTTCAAAGACTGTTAGACCCTTTTCAAAGAGAAAGGATAACTAAAATACACTGCATGGAGCCTTCCTTCTCATCCATATTAAAAGCTGCCCCAAAGGTCTTCACCATGTGGGGGGTTCGTGTTTTTTTTAGAGAACATTGAAAGTGAAAAATAATACTTTTGTCCTCAACTTTGCCATGAACAGAATTCTTCAATAATGCTTTAAATATTTAAATAGCATTGCTAAGGAAAAATTTTATTGAGGGTAAGCATCTGCTCCTTAAAGCAAGTTGCTCGTTGCTTAAGAAAACACCTTTCCCAGCCACTTCTTAAGAACCAGTTGGAAAGGGCCAAAGGTGAATTTTGGCATCAGTGATGATTTATTTGCGCAAACCAGTTTAAATGTAAGCAATATATTCCTGTCAGCCAGACAGCTGACAAAATGTCAGTCGCCTTTATCAATTGTTTCAGTAGCTCCTGTCAGCTGCCATCAATCTTTGAAATAAACACTATAAATAAAACTGCATAGGCAAATGGCTGCTAAATAAACCACGGGTTAAGCACATTTCACCTATTATGCAATTTGGCGCTGATGGTTATTTTGATCAAAAGCCTAAATTCAAAGTGAGTACAGAGCTTCAGACAGAGAGGAGATGAGGCACATTATGGTAAATATAGACTTTTTTTTAATATACCAAGCATCCCTCAGCCATCTGGGTCTCACCATCCAGTGGACTGACCACAGCAACATGTCTCTGAAACCTGTCCTGTGCCCAGGCTCAAAATCCCCTCACTCTTCCCTTGGCCAGAACAAAAAGGGAGAGGTGAATGTGAATTAGAAGCATGAAGGATGGTGCAGCCAAACAGGACAGGGCAGCTCAGCTGAGTCTGAAGGACCCCAAAGGTCAGCCACCCAGGCTTCACCTGGGTGAAGCCACCAGGTTCCAGGCACTGCCCAGCTGATACCCTCACCCCATTTGCAGACCCCCAAGGCACACTCCCCCACTGCTGGGGCCTCCACCACAGACCTTTGCACCACCCAGGAGTTCCCACCACACTGAGACAACCTGTGCCAAGCTGTCCCCTGTAAGTTCCCACTGCACTCAGAAGATCTGTGCCAAGCTGTCCCCTAGAGAACTGCCTACAGGAGCAGGGCTAAGGGTGGCCATCACCCCTTAAAGGTGAAGGGCCATTTTCCAGTTGCACAGCCAGCCTTATTTGTGCTTTGGAGGGGTGAGGGAGAACAGCCCTCCATGTGTGGCAGAAGGGCAAGATGGGACTTAATGGTGGGGGGAAAAAATCCCCCAAAGAATAAGAAACTGAAAGGGCACCTTTATAAACCTCTAGGAAAGGTGATGTAAGAAAAAGGTGAGGCCATTGCTCTCAAGAACATAAGTAAGGAGAAGAAAGTCTAGCTTATAACACAATAAAATGCATCCAATAGAAGTATTTTATAACTATATGCTTATATGTATCAGCAGCCATCAGCTGCTCCTTTCCAAATTCTTTATAGATGACTCTTGTCACCAACCAAAAAAAAATAACACCCATCTGTTTCCTTATTACCTCATCTGCCACCTTTCCACTATCACATAGCGCAAGGAGATCTGAAAATAAATGGTGGTAGAGCAACTCCTTTCCAAAACAAGGTGAAGGCTACAATGACTAAGGTACAGAGGTAGATTGCAAATCCATCTGCAGAAAGCAAATACTGAGTGGAGATTGCCACTCTTTTCTCCTCATTTCAAGCCCCATGAATGTTTTGTTTCCGCCTTGCAAGATAATATCTACTTATTGCCCAAGTTGCCAATTGTCTTTTAAATCCTTACGGATGTCATCACACAGCTCCCAACCTAAATAATAAAAATATCCTGCAGAGTATGACAAGGATCTATTGTTATTGAGGGGATTGATGTAGCAGTGCAGAAACCCCATGGTAAAATAGTCTAATATCCAACTTAATATATAAGGATTACCAAACCATACTGATTTCAGATGTTTTCCCACACACACTTCATCTTTTCAGGCTGTGGCTGTAACACTCTGGGAGCTGTTCAAGTGTCAATGGCCCCCAGTTTCAAATTGGCGCTGCACAATTGTCCAGCTGCAGCTGGAGGCTGCAAGAAGCAAAAGGAACAATATTTTTCAGTGGGATGATCAGCTCCTGGATGTTAGGAAGGATGAATAATACTCAGCACTCACATCTAAACCCCAGCAGGGTTAAGTACATTTATGATCGCTGAGTGCCTCTGAAGTCCACTTAATGCTCTTGAAGGTGACTGCACCTATGGGCAGAAGAGGGAGAGTCTGAAGTCGCCAAATGAGGCTTTCATTTCTTGTGAATACAGATGAAGTCAAGATCAAGAGTGAGTGTGACAGAAATCAGGAAACAGCGTTCACTCGAACTGGTATGGAAATATTTTCCAGTGTCCAGATCTGGCTATATTGCATACCCAGGACAGCAGGACTACACCATGCACTGTGCAGATCTGCCTTTTGGTCCAGTCACAGCTGAAGAACAACCATTTTTATGAGTCCTGTGGCTCTGCTCAAGGATGGAATAAAGAATGTTGTATAATCATGAAAGACACTGATAGTGAAAGGGCTGTATAACACTAAAAATGTGTAGCATGGCTCCATCACACAACACAAATTGTATTTCAAGGTAGGAGGAGGATCAGCACAGCACTGGGATTGGTTCGGAGTTGGAGAAATGTAGAAGATAGCCCCTGCAGTGTCCCAGAGCCTTCCAGAAGCATAGGTTATCCAGCAGATGTCTAAACTCAAACATGTTCTGGAAAAGATGTAGTCCCTAGAGGGGTCACAACTGCTTTTAAGGCACTATAGGACTCCGGTTCTCTGGACATAACCAGTCCGGTCCTTTTGGCAGTTTCCAGCCACCATGAAACCCAGCATCTACTCTGAAGACTGAAATATTCAAACACAATTCACACACCTTTTTGTGGCAAGTCCACTTCAATCCTCTGCTTGGAGCAGCTGATGAAACTAACCCAAGGGGGGTTGGAAAGCACCCACTGCCACAGAAATAATTATCCATGAGTCCTTAACTCACACAGGCACACTTCTGGTGCATCTATCTGACTGTCATTTGTGGAGGTATCCATTAGGCAGAACCAGCTCCCAGTCTGCCCTTACTGGAGCTGTGTTTGGCTTGCTATCACAGCATCATTTTATAATGACTCCTTTATCCCACTGTCACGTTAAGATACCAGGTAGTCTACCTGCTTCCTGAGAAGGATGAGACCCTTGTATCCAACCCACCTGCCCACTCTAGGCAGCCCGCCAAGTTGCAGGGTGTTCACCCCACCTATTCAGGGACCCTACAAGAAGCACCACGCTGATAGAGGTTAAGAAGACCAGTCCACTTGCTTCTCAGGAAGGACGAGACCCTTGTATCCGATCTGCCTACCCCGCTTTGAGTAGTCACGAGTCGGAGGGTGTTCATTTAAGCTATGCAGGAACCCCACGAGCAGCACGTTAGGCCAAATCCCTTAAAGTTTCCGGAAACTTATGTATATAAGAAATGTATTACATATACTTGTGACAGGATGCAGGTTCAAGATAGCCGGTGACAGTGACAGACTATGAAAACAGATTTGGTTAGAATCAAAACTGATCAGTGATAATACTAAATAGCTAGCAAGATGTTAGTAATTA